>JAUCBJ010004610.1:0-76639 GCA_032718475.1 Nemertoderma westbladi
AAAACATAAACGAATCGCCCAAATGACAGTAAGGTACAATTATAGCCATATATATTACATATACATATATACATATTATTATAGCCACATTATAATTACATGCATACATAAAAGTATATATATATATACGGTGATTAACAATAGACAAGGTGTGTATAACAAAAACAGTACGGTTCAATAAAGCAAGACTACTAAATAACAAAATAGTTTGTGAATGAGGGCCCAGATTAAATCAATATTGAAACTTTGTTAGATTAAATTAATAGGTTGTGTGAAGGAGATAGTTAGTACTTATTTTTAGTTAATCTATTAGTACCCAGATTCTAACAGTGGCGCTAAGTGCGTCCAGTTTGTTCACAATCGAGGTTAAGGTATCTTTGTCGTCGTGGAGTTCGGTCCGTCCGTGGAGTTGGTGACCTCCTTTATTACATTTTTCGCTACCGGTACCAGTCGTCATGTTGCGGCGTTGGTGAGATTGGTTTAAAACGCAGTCACTCCTCAGGCGAATTAGTATTACAATGAAGATTAAATCGTGTTATAGTTAAAAATACCAGAGTACAATTAGTACGCCATTCAGTTTTTATAGGTCGGAAAATAGCAGTAATCAGACTTATTCAGACATAGCACCCGCACTGCTGTACTGACCTACACTACTGCTTCTCCTACTCAGGTCCCTCTCAGTAATGGTACGGTGGTACATCACTGAGCCGGTTCCGCTCAGTAGTGGTACGGTGGTACATCACTGAGCCGGTCCCTCGGTAGTGGTACAGCACTGAGCCGGTCCCCCTGAGTAGTGGTACGGTGGTACATCACTGAGCCGGTCCCTCGGTAGTGGTACAGCACTGAGCCGGTCCCCCTGAGTAGTGGTGCGGTGGTACAGCACTTAGCCTGTCCCTCGGTAGTGGTACATCACTGAGCCGGTCCCATTCAGTTGTGGTGTGGTACAGCACTGAGCCGGTCCCGCTCAGTGGTGGTCCAATAAGAAAATGGAAAGAGCAAAAAATATTATGTTAGTTAAACATCAATGTGCAACTATTAACCGAATATATGATTAGTCTAATATTATGGTAAATAGTTTCAAAAAGTTAACCATGTCTGTAAATAGGCAAAGGTTTGAAGTGAGATGGTCTATATCAAGCAGTGAAAAACAATTAAAAACAAACAAGAAACAATATACAAAAGTTTATATGTCTTACCGTTTTCGTCGTAATTGTATTTAGAATTCCCAGTATATGTCGGAGCTTCATTAACATTCTTTACATTAACAGTTATTGTTGTCGGACTTCCAATAGGACCAGTTCCGCTATCTGTGGCTCTGTAATACATTAAGAACGTTTCAGACTAAAATTATAATACACTACTAAAGTATAAAGTATATTAAACGATTATACCTATTGATGTAGAGGTTGAGTTGACATGATCAGTGGCAATTAAGTTCATTAGCAGTAGCGGGATTTGTTTTTAATTGTAAATGAATAAATTACATTATATATTAACAATGTTTACGTATTAGTTACTAAGAACTACTAAAAACAAAAACGTGAACTTGGATTCATCCAGCAGAACATCAAACAAAGTATTCAGCGATTGGAAGGAATTGTTGGTAACGTAAAAGACATCTGCTCCCTATCATATACTGAGATATGCTGAAGACATAGAGATTTGTTTTAACCATATAGTTAAATTTTTTATTTATGTGCAATTTTAGCTTCTTGTTCGACCATTTTACTAAATAAAGCCGCTGGGGCTTCGTGCCAGAGAATTAATAATACTAATAAAAGTGTATGTGTGTGTGTGTAGTGATGTGAGGTCTAATTCTATATTCGGCTAATTTGAATTGAATAATACCGGTATTTGAATTACCGGCTAACTCTAAATAGCTACAACTAATAGGCCTACTGATTGAGTGATAGTATTATATTTATTGATTGATTACAATCCAGTTCCTGATGGAATCGGCTTGCCGATAGATATTAATTTTAAAGAACATTGAATTATTTTATTGTTTTTTTTGTTATTGTTATTATTAATATTAATTTATATTTTACTGTGTTTAATGTGCTTTATGTGCCAACACCCTGGCGTGATTCAGTTAATACAATAATAAAACTGTAGAATGTGAGACTGAACTGCTAGGTCGACGGCGCTACCAGTACCGCATTTAAAAAATACGCATTCACTCAAATGTGTACTCGCGTACCCAATCAATTAACTCGCATATTGCAGATAGCGACATTGTCCATGATCAAACAAAAATTAAGAAAATTACAAATTATATTTAAAGTAATTAAACAATAAAGGGGCGAGGTGAAAATTAAACTTACGTAACAACCAGAGTGTAGGTCAATGTTTGACCAACTTTCTCGAAATCGAAAGCAGCTTTTGGTTGAAGAACCCCGGTGGATGTTAAAGTGAAGTCACCGGCACCAGTACCGGACAGCGCGTAGGTTAAAGTACCCCAATTATTCGCGGTATCTTCATCACTAGCCAGTGTAGCAAAGTCGGGTGCGGTAGGGAAGCTGCTGACTAAAAAATCGACAATAGATTCAATTGACTATGTTATTTTGCAGAATGGAACTGTATGTAGTACAGTATCTTAATATTTGTATTATAATTCATTCAGGTATATTTAATCATTTTAAATGATATAAAACCATTAATTATTGTGACCTATTGTTATTGATATTGATTAATACATTTATGAACTATTTCTAGTGATACGTCAGATGTCATGTAGCAGCAACATTGTTGAACCTATGTAACACTCACATGGGTGTAACCCAACTAACTAGCTGGGGTGGGTGTGTAATACTGTGTGAAACATAGAGCATAATACTGGTATAATTTAGGGTGAAACATAGAGCATAATACTGGTATTATTTAGTATGACATAGAGCATAATACTGGTATTATTTAGTGTGTAAACATAGAGCATAATACTGGCATTATTTAGTGTGACATAGAGCATACTAGTGGTATTATTTAGTGTGAAACATAGAGCATAATACTGGTATTATTTAGTGTGAAACATAGAGCATAATACTGGTATTATTTAGTGTGAAACATAGAGCATAATACTGGTATTATTTAGTGTGAAACATAGAGCAAAATACTGGTATTATTTAGTGTGAAACATAGAGCATAATACTGGTATTATTTAGTATGACATAGAGCATAATAGTGGTATTATTTAGTGTGAAACATAGAGCATAATACTGGTATTATTTAGTGTGATATAAAGCATAATACTGGTATTATTTAGTGTGAAACATAGAGCATAATACTGGTATTATTTAGTGTGAAACATAGAGCATAATACTGCTATTATGTAGTGTGAAACATAGAGCATAATACTGGTATTATTTAGTATGAGATAGAGTATAATAGTGGTATTATTTGTGGTTGTATCTTGTACTGTTTGTTCCTCAATAGCAATAAAAGCTGAGCTGAGCTTCTTTAAATCTCAAATAGCTTCTATAATCTCAAAGTCAGTACAATTTATATACAACAAATATTTAAATTTCCAGAAATGTGTGCGCTTGAGCAGTAACACAGTAACACACTGTATTAGCTAAGTAGTGCTGAGTTATTACATATATATTAATTTAATTAACCCTTTATTACATATTTTCTCAGTACAATTTGACATATCTACAGTAGTATCTACATTACATCTCGAATATTGCCAATATAATGACGAATTTGTGGTATTAAATTTATTGACATACTATTATTGTGACAAAGTAGCGCTATTTCATTTAAATTAGTTTTTCATAGATATTGGTTAGATTATGACAAATTGTTAAATTACATAAATTTGAATTCGAACTGATTAATAAATTGTAGTACGTGTACGGTTTAGGCCCTACTGTATTCTTTGGTTGTATTGGCGGTAAATTCAAATTCTACTACACTGATTGATTTTGTGCTGTATGTGTGTGAGAGCATTTCGGTATTTGATAAAGACCCGTAATGGGCCGAAATATAATATAGCTTTCTTTAACTGACAGTTGTTATTCGCAGTGGTAGTTCCTTTGTCAACATATATTATATTTAACTACCGTTCTGGAGGGCTTCTCTTTGTCTCTTTATATATAATATATGTAATATATATAATGCAGCTGCGATGCAGCATGCCACTAATAGTAGTAGTAGTATGTTGGTGTGTTCGGTGAATTACTTAATGGACAGTGAGTATTTTGTGTATGATGCAAATGAGTTAAATAAGACTTTAATGTATGTACTAGTATAATATCTACTACTTTATTGCAATGTCCGCGACTCGATTAGATACGAATCAACAACTTCCTACCCCCCCCCCCCCCCCCCCTAATTATATTAAAATGATTCTAAAGAATGTCGAAAGAATAACTCTCCCACATGGTCTTCTATAATTATCTATATTCTATACGTATTCTGTATCTAAATCCAATAGGCCATCATGACTCACGATTTTCGTTGAGGTCAAAAGTCATCGTACCACTCCATGTGGAAGCTTCATTAATATCATCTATTACAATCTTCACAGCGGCGGGGGTTGTAGCAGTCCCATCAGAAGCACTGAGAAAACAAAGTACATATTTATAGCAATTGTATGTAAAACCCGAGACTATGTTAGTAACATATCATCTATATCAATAAGTTGGGTGGAATGGAAAGCAATAACAGAGGATGATAAATACCAATATAATATGGTTTGTGATGACATGTTATTAGAGAACACTCGGCAAACCAATATGAACCTATGTGGCATGTGGAATGGATAGTACCAAGTAACAATTTATATAGGATGACATTGCACGAGTAACACAGCCAAGATTGAACATGCCAATTTGTATTGTTATTGGTGTTATGGGTGAATGAGTGGTTTCATATTTTTATAGGGCACCTTTTTGTTGGGCACAGCTTTTACTTTTTTTTAAATATACCAGTCGCAATTCTCTATGGGTGTAACTGTCCTAGTAGCTAGAGTGTATAATTAATCATTGCGGCCGTGATGGTTCATGGTTAATATACACTACCCTTTCATTGTAGCGAGTGGTTAAAGACGGCCAAGTACTGTAGGGTTGAGCACAGTGGCAGCAGATGATGGTATGACAGATGGGAGGCCATGAGGAGGTAAATGGCGGACATACAAGGTATCAGATTGTATTTCCAGGTCTATCTTTTACCTAAGCCGCTTAGCTGAATGGTTAGAGCGTCAGACTTCCAACCCCGAGGTCACCAGTTCGATCCAACCTGGACGTCACTGCCGACTTTGCAAAAGCTGTGCCCAACAAAAAGTTATAAAAATTTGTATTGTAGGAAACATATTGTAGTACTTAGGGGGATTAGATAGTTTTATAGATACATTATGTAAAAAAAAAATAAGAAATACACAAAACAATGTATATAGGAATTGTCCAACATAAAGTATAGGATAAGCTTTGCAGCTTCTTTCCAAGGGGGTCCTTTATCCATTAATGTTAGGGGTCATTGTTTCCTTATGAATGAATAAATGAATAGATCATTTATAATGTCTTGGGCACAACAGCGGCCCCCAACCAACAATGGCTTATAAGACATCAAATTTTATACAAATAAACTACCAAATAATACACAATTAACCAATTAACCTTATAGAGTCCACTACACTACATTATATAGTGGCCGATAAGTGCCAAACGAACACCTGTTGGTCAGTGCATTTTTATGATTATATTGATATTGATGTTGTTACTATATATCACAATATTTGATTAATTATGTTGCTTAGAAACAATGACAGCAGAATTAGAGATAGTTTTTTTTCATTGAAATGAAATAAAGATACAAGATACCCAAATTTTAGCAGCATAATAATATTAAGAACAATAGAACAGTAGCTGCTATTGATTTTCGTTTGAATAATATTGTCACGCCATTGTAACATGTTTCTTCAATTGCCTTTGATGATTCACATATAGTTGAATCAATAAATTCGTCAATTAATTATTATAAATATGTAATTTAGCTAAGATAATGACATATACTGTAACATAGATAAGATATATATAACAACAAACGTTATTATGACGTCATATGACTTCGCATCTTTCTCATAATCGAATGCGGCTTTATTCGAGAGAACTCCTGCTGTTAAGGTAAACTTGGCTGCATCGGTTCCTGATAGAGTGTAAGTCAACGTGTTTGCAGGAACATCAACATCAGAGAAAAGTGTTGTAAAATCTCGATTGAAAGTTCCTGGATTTAAATAATAATAAATTCAAATAAATTAATAACAATGAGACTGTATATTGACAATATAAAAAACATTACTGAATTTGGAATAATGCTAAATTTGATCCATATTCTATCCTGCACTCCCAATTTGGTCATGGTGGGAACCCCCAAAATAATAGAATAAAAATAAAAATGAAACACTCGCTCAATATTTTCCATGATTTTAACACGATAATTTTCATTTTTTATAACAATTATAAAAATGAAATAATCTCATTATAAATAAATCCCAAAAAAATTTAAAAAAATCTAAAAAAATAATTAAATTATAAATAATCTCATATCTCATTCGAAAAACTTAAATATTGGATATCTATGTGGTTAGTCTAAGAATGTTATGTAGCATTTTCTACAATGGGAAAAAAAGGAAAAATAATTAAGTGTTAAATTACTTTATTACCAAAGGAAACTGGCTAGACATTTGTGCCAAAAACAAAGGCGACTTTACATCCAAAGGCATTTCGGTTTTACATTTTGATAGAACATCTACTATAGATACTATAGTAGGTCATAGATAGAACACTAGTGCAATTCGTTATAAGTCAATATTTATAACCACATATTTTATTATTATAATAATCTGTTACTGTTAGGGATCTAATAATTGTACGATCTTTTTTGTAGTGATTTTCCTTTAATAGTCAATCGTCTATTTGGGGTTTGGTAGGTTAGCTAGTTTATTATTGTTCTGTTCAAAAAACAGTGTGAATTGGTCCTCGGGAAAGAGACAACTAGTCCTGGGCGATATGTCCAGATGATATATTTGGAATGACAACTCTGAGACGAATAATAATTATAGGAACAATTTGTTTCTGACAAATTATTTTGGGAAGAGGATTAGGTCATTCTTGGATATGTGTCAATGTGCGGCACGAAAAATACAAGTAGCACAAATTTGATAATCAAAAACCGGGATGAAAAGACTGGGACAACCAGAATTATATCTTGCTGATTGATCTGATATTTGGCTTGAATTAATTCAAGCAAGCAAGCAAAGCAAGCAAAAGCAAAGATTTGGGTGTGCTGAAGGCGCTACACTATGAACATGACAGGCTTACCAACCTTGTACATGATTGAAAGTTGTTAATACAATGTGTGTATGCAATCATGCATATGAATATATTATAACTAATTATTAATATAAAGTAATAAATAATTATATGTAATACACATATATTTGACGATAAATGAATATAAATATATTGTCAATTACCATCTTCATCATAGTTGTAGCTCGCAGCTCCAGTGTATGTAGGGGGGTCATTGAGATTGATTGCGGTTACCGTTACTGGAATCGTTACTGCTTGTGGTGTTAATTCTCCGCTTTCAGTACATCTACGATAAAAAAAAAACGGTCAATATTAATGTGATAGATAACATGCATTTCAGCCCATGCTTACAGGTCAGGTCAGGTATTCTAGGTCATTGATCAAGAAAACTTGCCACCTCCATGCAGCATAAAGGAGGTGCCACCTGTAGCTGCATAGACCCTCTTTTACTAGGGCAAATCTGGTCCTGTAACTAGGACCCCCTTCGTTCTGGGATAAGGACGCCCTTGGTCCTGGATTAAGGACCCATATACTTGGCTGCATGGGTATATGGCCTGACCAGGCAGATGGTGATCTACCAATGGCTGGTCAGGAGTAGAGTGTTCTCATGTCCACTCTGAGAGCACTTCACTGCGACCTGCACCTGGCAGCAAGGGTACAGGGCATGACCCAGCAGATAAGCTGCAACAGCCAATGGTGGGTCATGTGCGCCAGAGTAGATATGGGTGATGGGCCTCATATCTGACTCCATTGCGACACCCACCCTGTGGAATGGCAAACCAGGGTGTGGTATTTGCCCCGAGAGCTGACTCGGCAAAAAAGCACCCATCAACCCCCACTATGGATTACATTAGCAATGCGGAGGTCCGGCCACTAGAGGCCAGTGGAATTACCGGACACAATCGGCCTCACAGGCGTCAGTTAACTCCTGACCGGCTGCCTGTCTCATCCCCTACTGGAGAGAGAGCAGCCAACAATTCTTTGAGTCCCTTTCCTGATGACCTTTCTGGCCCAAACCCTGGGTCACCAGGAAGGCCAGATTGTGATGGGGAGAGGGATTCTGGAGTTGGAGGCTACTCTCATGTTCCACCCCGACCAACAAAGCCATTGGTGAATCTGAGGCAAGTCACAAGACTAGCCTCAGTAAACACCCTAACACTCGGGTCCCCAATGCGACAAGGTGAGCTGACTGCCTTGGCAGATAAGCTTTCTCTTAGCGCAGTGGGTGTTCAAGAGCACCGAATGCAGACTGGACAGACTGATGAGGTTCTGATTAAGGACATGGGGGGCGGTTGGCGACTCGCCCTCGCGTCAGCAGATGATAGTGGCAATGGTGGAATTGGTCTATTGATGAATCCAACTGCACATGCAGCATTGGACAAAATAGACCAAATCTCTAACCGCATCATCCGTTGCCACTTCTCATGTTCTGGAAGACTGGCTAAGAAGTTTCCTAAGGTGGTTCTGATTGTGTGCTACTCTCCAACTAGTGTTGCCCCTGTAGAGGAGGTGGAAAATTTCTACCACAATCTACAAGCAGCTACTGATGAAGTGGATCAGCATGCATTCTTAACATTCCTGGGAGACTTTAATGCAAGTCTGCATCAATCACCTACATCGCCCTGGGTCTATAGCAATAGTGTTAACCGAAATTCTGTCCATCTTCAGGATTTTATCTCTGGAAATAGATTGTTTTCGGCTGGAACCCAGTTCAAGAAGCGAACTGGAAAGCTATGGACTCATAGTGGACCCAGTGGTCACAAGTCCCAGATAGACCATATTATTCTGTTTCGTAGGAAATACAGGAGCTCTATACAAGACTGTAATGCATTTACACTTCGACCCTTCTCCAGTGATCACCGCCTTATTGTGGCCAAGGTAAGACTTAGTCTGCGTGCTAGCAGAACAACGAAATCTGCCTTGCCGCGGCATGACTGGTCCTCTCTGTTGCAACAGCCAAGTGTGAGATCCAGCTTCACACTACAGCTGAGCAACAGGTATGAGGCTCTGAGTTAAGTTATCAGCTGCAGAAACAGTTCCTGTATACCCTCGAAACAGGAAAGGGCCCCCTGGACTGACAACAAAATTCAGAAGTGCCGAAATGACCTTCATAAGGCGCAGAAAGAGTCCCGACTCAAACAGACTACAGCGGCCAAGAATGCAGTTAAGGCTGCATCTAGGTCCCTGAACAGGCAGTACTCTGCTAATCTACAGGAGCTAATAAACCAACAGGTTGATGCCATCAATGATGCTGACGACAGCAGGCAATCATCCCAAGCATGGAAATCGATCAATCTGCTTACTGGGCGGAAAAGCCAACCAACCACCAAGGTTAAGGCTGAATCGCCAGCCGATCGCCTCAATGGTTGGAAAGCCCACTTTGAAAAGGTCCTCAATAATGACAGGGTATTGCCTGATAACTTTATAGAAGTAAAAGTGTCTGAGTCTTTACTCCCAGATATTCCCATTGGCGATATCTCCTTTGCAGAAGTGAAGACTGCTGCAAAGAGCATTAAGACCAATCGTGCCAGTGGAGTAGATGGTGTTCCCCCTGAGGTCTTTAAAATACCTGAGTGTTTAAAGCTCATCTATCCCATCATAGTAGACATGTACCGAACAACAAGAGTCCCACAAGAAATGAAAACAAATAAGTTGGTGCCTGTTCCCAAGAAGGGCAACCTAACACTCTATGGTTCTTTTCGGGGAATCTCATTGATCTCGATTGCTGCAAGCTATACAATAGGATTCTATTAAATCGCATCAGGGATCCCATTGAGAGACTGCTCCGTGGAAATCAGAATGGGTTCCGTAAAGGTCGTGGGACCATGGAGCCCATTTTGGCACTTAGAAGGATAATTGAAGAGTTATCAAAAAAGAAAGACAGGCATCTGGCTGTTATCTTTGTTGACTTCTTCAAGGCCTTTGATTCAGTCTCTCGCTAACGTATGTTCAGCATACTTTCATTATATGGGATTCCTGATGAAATTATTGCAGCAATCAGATCAGTATACGATGGTTCGACAACATTTGTGTCTACTGTTGATGGTGACACAGAACCATTTGAAGTGTTATGGGGCGTCCTCCAAGGAGACACACTTGCACCATTCTTGTTCATTATTGTGGTTGACTATGTTCTACGCATGTCCTTAGATCATTATAATGATGATGGGGTGATGATAACTCCACCTACTGGCTCCAGAAGTCGAGGAAATCCTGCCAAGTACCAAACCCACTTATGAGCTATATATGGCTTACCTGGAAGGATCATAAGCCGATAGACCAGTGGATCCACTGGGAAAATGGTAAAATAATACCTAAAGGTCGCCCGATTATAGCCTCCACCTTTTCATTAACAGCCCCCCTATCTAAATTTTGTCATTCCATTCTATCCCCAATTATGGTATCCTTACAGTCGTATGTTCCAAGTTCTTACGCATTCAAATCTAGCATACCACCCATAATAGATGGAGATATCACCATGGTTACATTAGACATCGTGGACATGTTCACGAATATAGATTTAGATCTTGGTTGCGCTGCACTTTTAGCAGCCTTAGAGGAGGACACTACACTAGAAAGTAGAACTTCTCTAACTTGTGTTGAAATTGTATCACTGGTGCGATTTGTTTTAACTCACAATTATTTCCAGTACAGAAATAAGATATATTTACAGATTAAGGGTGGTGCAATGGGAGGCAGTGTGTCTGTTGCCTACTCATGTATAGCGGTGTCACGTTTAGAACTACACTTTATAAGTACTTTTATTTACCCTCCCATTTTCTACCGTAGAGTAGTAGACGATGGCTTCTTATTGTTCAATAAGTTATTAAATGTTAGTGATATTGAAGTAATTTTAGCTAATGCTAATAATGCCTCAGTCGCACTATACAATAATAGCGATATTAAGTATACCGCTGAATTCTCTTCAGAAAGTATTACCTTTCTAGATATGACTATAACCGTAATTAATAATATGTTAATTGTATCGCCTTATAAAAAGCCATGCAGTAACAAGGTCCCCATTAACTTCAACAGTGCACATGGACCCATTATGCTTACTAACATAGTTAAATCACAACTGTTACGACTTAGGAGACTGTCAGATAGACTCGAAGACTACGCAATATACCGGGATAAATACCTTGTAGGGTGTTTAACCCAAGGATACCCCACACGTATAATCCGCTCACTACGACGTTGGGAACCGCAGGTTAACCCAACACCGGTTGAGCCTGTCGACACCTACTATTTAACAGTACCGCCCCAGTTCCTAATACCGATTAAGTCTGTACTCACGAGTTTTACTCACTATCTAAAAAATATTAATCTAGTTGTTATTTCACAGCTAGGTATAAGCCTCGGTAATATACTATTTACAAAGAATACCGTGCCCAAATTACCAGGTAAAGGAAATTTCCCATGCAAGACCAAGGGGTGTCTTACTTGCCACTCAGTAACCAAAGATACCGAGACTCCATGGGGTGATACTATTCCAGAACGTTTCACGTGTAGGTCCAATAACGTGCTATATACGATAAGGTGCAAAGTTCATAGCGACCAATTTTATTTGGGCGAAACTATGCAACGATTACACCTCCGAATGAACAATCACCGCTCTAACATACGTAACCCCCCATGGTATCACACACACGTTGATGAAGTTATCACACGACACGATGCACTCCTACTTAAGCACTTCGATACCTGTACACTTGATAATTTCAGCGTCACTGCCTCTTTACACTGTAGAGATGACACACTACGTCTTGCTTATGAAAGCTGGTATATTAACACTTTACGTCCCCCACTAAATAAAGTTCTACCGCCAATATAATTCCACTCATTATCATTCGTAATTTCAATATTGTAGTAAGAATTTATTAATTTAATATTGGTGCTTATATCATACTATTATGCGTTAAATTGTGGTTTTCAAATCGTTTCCAGTATTGGTGCTACTATATAAACAAACATTCCACTTCCAAACTAAAAGTTTTTATATTTGATTTTATACTATTTTTATTATTATTAATATTGTTGATTTCTTAATTAGTCTATTTGCTATATCCAACTACAGTTCATATCGGTTCATTTCTCTACTCTAACTACTGTACTATCCGTGAATAAATTTAAATAATATAACTTTTAAATTTCTAATATTGGTGCTTTCAATTAACTACAGTAGATAATTTTCCAAATTTATTTCAGGTGCATATAGGTAGTTCCATTAGGTATGCA
The DNA here is from genome assembly GCA_032718475.1 of Nemertoderma westbladi. Classification (NCBI taxonomy): domain Eukaryota; kingdom Metazoa; phylum Xenacoelomorpha; order Nemertodermatida; family Nemertodermatidae; genus Nemertoderma; species Nemertoderma westbladi. The sequence goes on from JAUCBJ010004610.1 coordinate 12,549, forward strand.
ATTTAATGTATTAGTAGTGTATTATTAATTATCATTATTATTAATATTGGTGACCCTACTTTAAAACTTATCCAATTACATTTATTTCCTAACTACAGTACTTTTACCGGTAGTGGCACGTGATTGGCTACTGTCCTGAGCAATACATTGTTTAGGCTGTACCGGTACCGGTCACTTTTCTGTATTTTGCAGTTGTGCCTGTATAAATTTAAATTTCTGTTTTTCTGTTATTCTAATAATCGCCTGAAGAAGGGTTTAGGCCCGAAAGGCCTCGCGAATAATAATAATACAAACGTTTTTATTGCTGGGGAAGACCCTCTATCCTTAACATATTATAAATGCCAAGTACCTAACTGATCTAGACTTTGCTGATGACTTAAGAGTACTCTCAGAATCACTAGAGGGAGCCCAGCTGCTCCTCAGCTCATTAGAACATGCTGCTTCTAGTGTTGGTCTTTTTATTAACTCCAGAAAGACCAAAATTCTGACAGTTAACTTTGAAAGTCCTCAGCAAGTCTCTGATCGGATGAGCATAAGCTCAAAGGATGGTATGCTTGAGCATGTGGACGACTTCTGTTACCTGGGATCATGGATCCGGAAGTCAGATGAGGACCTTCGAATACATAAGGGAAAGGCATGGGCAGCCTTGAATAGGCTTTCCAGGATTTGGAAGTCACCGAGAATTAATCAGAAACTTAAGGTCCGATTATTTAGAGCAGCAGTAGTTCCAGTACTCCTCTACGGGAGTCCATGCTGGGCTCTAACTGCTGAGGACACCAAATCTCTGGATGGCACATTCACAAGAATGCTACGCCGGGTTCATTGTGTCAAGTACAATGCACACATCTCCAACCAGACACTATATAACATTGGAGGTGTCTCATTGGTTCCCCCAAGCTTGACACTAGAACAAAATCGCCTCCGCTTTGCAGGACATTGCTTTCGCCGTGAGGACCAGCCAGTGCATAATCTTGTACTTTGGCAGCCTCATGGAGTGAATAAGCATGGTGGACAGCCCATGACTTTCTTGAGACGCATCTTAAAGGACACTGGCCTTAAAGATGCGGATGATCTAGCAAATGTCATGGGTGATAGGGAGTTGTGGCGGTGCAATTTTGTTGACAAGCCGGCACAGCATTCTTAAAAATGCAGCTGCAATGCGGCATGCCGATCCTAGTAGTAGTACAGCGCATGTTGTGTTTACCCTCCTATTTGGCCTGGGGGGGTGGGGGGGTGGTCATTTTAGAATTTTTTTGTAATTCATGTGTATCTTTGAGTCAGGTTTGTTGGGAAAATCGAGATTTCCTAAAATGTAATGGGCTATCTAATAAAACAAACGCCATTTCCATGGCTATGTTAGTTTTCGTGCTGTGGTCCCTTTCTGGCACCCATCTCCAGTATTTTAAGTGCTAAAATTTTCAAAAGTTTTGATGTCTAACTAAAATTAATTTATTTCCGGTATATAGCGGATTTTTGGACACTGATTACGATTATATAACTCAAATATAAAATCTGAGAACTTTTTTTTGTATTTTTGAATGTGCCCTGATGGGCATGAAAAAAACAAGTAGTGCAAATATGATAATGAAAAATCACCACAAAATCAAATTGATTTTATAACCATATAGTTTTTTTGGTTTGCTGATTACGAATTGACACTGAAATATATCGTACATTGTTGATTACGTCATTTTTGGATATGTGTCAATGTGCCACACAAAAAATACAAGTAGCACAAATTTGATATCCAAAAATCCTTAACAAATCAACCTGATTTTTTTCTGGGACGCTAATCACGAATTGACACTCAAAAATATCGTGTTACCCAACCAAATTCGATTTTTGCCGTTTGAAATTTTACTACTTGTAATTTTCGTCCCACCTGACAAGCACCAAAAATGATAGTTGAGTTACCACGAATGATTTTTAACGAGTTGTATCGTTATCAGCGACCTTGAAACCAGTACAGCCTCAGAATTAATAACCAAACCAAGGGCAAAATTTAACAATTTATAATTTGGTGCTACTTGTAATTTTCATTCTGGGGCACCAGAATGACACCCAAATTGGGTTTGCATTACCAGAAATATTTATAACGAGTTTTATCATGATCAGCGACATCGAAAACCCGTTTACGTTCAGAATTATCCAACCAAACAAAAAATCTTTTGTTTTTCTAAAATTTTTTCTTATTCTTTTCGTCCTTGGGGACCAAAATAGCACCAAAAATGGTGGTTGCATTGCCAAAAAATATTTCTAAGAAGTTTTATCGTGATCAGCGACCTCGAAAATCATTATACCATCACAATTGTAATTTTTGAGCCCAGATCTAAGAAATTCCTAAAATGACCCCCCCCCCCCCTGGCCAATTACGTTGTAAAATTGCCCGGGCCTGATGTGTTAATGAATGGATGATATTACTTAACCTGTATTTCACTTACTTATATATGATTACATACATTTGCTGTTCTTTGTGGTTAAATCTATTAGGCAGACCCCGATGGAATTTTCATTGTTTATAATTTGTTATTTTGTTTGTTATTAGTGGTGCCCCAATGATATTATTATTTAATACTCTACTGTGTAGGAGATTATACCGAGCTCAGATAGATAATGGCGTGGATTAAACCGCAAGTGAAAACTGATATCGCGCAAAGTGATCGCGAGTGAAATACAATTTAATTTATTGTTTTGGTTGGGAAAACACCGCCTCTGTAACCTCCTCCTTTACCTTAATGATTTTAATTGAATTAAATTACTTTTTAAACCTGCTAAACACATGATGCTTGCGGTCGATAACATATCTAGTGAGCTTGGATATTATTTCGTACGATTATTTTGAAATTTTGTTTAATGCTAATATTTTCAGATTTTCGGTAAATATCTGAGTTCTAAACACCCTATTATAGCATAAGACTAAATCAATATAGATGACATGGTAACTAACAGCAGTTTTGTAGAAACTAAAAGTATTCATTCTTCGCACAAAATAATCGATTTATAGTATTACTATCGGTTCATTGATATAAAGGATCTAATTGTAATTACTAAAACTTTCCAATGCTAATAATAAGTAATGTAATGTTTTACTAAATTGAATTGATTAACTCACACGACATTAAAACTATAAGATGATTTAGTTTCGAAATCTAAACCGGTTCCTTTAGCTTTAACGGCACCTGTTGCTGAGTTGATGAAAAAGCTAGCCGAATCTGTGCCACTCAAAGAGTACGTCACCGTAGTTCCGGTATCAATATCATCGAATGCGAAAGTGTGGAAGTTAGCAGCTGTGTCTATTGAAATAACGAATTATTAATTAATACAGGATACACCAACGGTAATAAACCTCCCCCAAGCTTGACACAAAAAAAAATCGCCTCCGCTTTGAGGGACATTGCTTTCGCCGTGAGGACCAGCCAGTGCATAATCTTGTACTTTGGCATCCTCATGGAGTGAATAAGCATGGTGGACAGCCCATGACTTTCTCGAGACGCATCTTAAAGGACACTGGCCTTAAAGATACGGATGATCTAGCAAATGTCATGGGTGATAGGGAGTTGTGGCGGTGCAATTTTGTCGACAAGCCGGCACAGCATTCTTAAAAATGCAGCTGCAATGCAGCATGCCGATCCTAGTAGTAACGGTAATAAACAAACAATCGGATCTATGCCTAATAAAACAACGAGTCGAGTCTTGTTACTTTTACGACTAGAGAGATCAACAAGTACACAGTTTATGATTTGAATTACTTTATTCCAAAATTTTAACATTACTCAACGCCGTTAGTATTAACATCGAGTTGTTATTTAGCACTTTACAACTTTAGAGGACATTACAGCATTGTATTGGCCTGTACATTTAGTATTGTATTTGGTGTTATTGTTTACGTGGTAACACATGACGGCGTTAAGTATTGTCCACTAAGGGAACAATAGGTGGAAATTTGCCTGGCTAGATAGGCCTAGTGCAATACCTACCGGTAGGCGGGGTATAGCTATTAATAACCAGTAGGGCCTAGCTATATTATTATAATATGGCTCCAAACGCCACCATAAATATAAGCTAACTTATTCATAACATAATTTATGTCAATTTTACATTCGTTTATACAGCAACTAATTTAATTTGTCAGTTTCTATCACTTGTAATATATATTCAATCATTTCGTAATGTTAAAATTTTGGAATAAAACTACATACATACAAAGATTCGTGTAACAAAGCCACTCTAATCGTCACACTGTAAAGGGCTAGGCCTACTTTACACACAAGTATGTAAATAGGTATTACCTACTAGGAACTAACACCGCAACCAGTGCGCGATTTATGATTTTTGAATTGTAATTCCAATTAGAAACTGACTGTCTGTAGTATAGGATTTTTTTGCGTTTAGTTATGCGGATAGGGTGTCGTTTGTTTGTTTGAACTTTTGCCAATGGCACAAAGAGCCAATGAATTAATTGTTTGTTTTAATTCCTGTACAAAAATATGTAAAATAGAATATAATTTACATCTAAAAATGGTTATGTCTCGCGCCATAAAAAAAGGTTTCCATTATTAATTATTAGCTACCCACGAACTAAATTACACTACTTACCCTAACTAAACTACACCACTACTAAGCTACCCACTAACTTTCATTTACTGAAAACGAAGCTAGCCCTGTGTAGGTTGGGGTTTCATCCACAGCAGATAGATTGATTACAAAAGTAACGCTTTCTTTAGCACCATTATCCACATCGACCGTCACAGAAAAACTTGTAGTTGTTTCAAAATCTAGTTTGGATTGATCCTTTACTGCTATCTAAAGAATAAATCAAAGTGATTAATCAGAATGAGTGAGGTTCATTTTATATGATTTTTACTACATTTGAGAGAAAATTCTGCGGATTGGCATAGTAATAGTGAGCTAAAATGTCTAACAAACCAACCTCCTGAGTTATAAAATAGACAAGTTACGCCGTCAGTGGCCTATGAAATATTTATAAACAATAGTTGTGTTTTGATGTTGATCAGCAAGCTGCTGTTATCAGTTAGCCACGACTATTGGTAACTAACTAAAGAGGCTGAGAAAAAAACCCTATTAATGGGATAAAGGAACGCCTGTTCACCACACCACCCTCCACAGTAAATCCATATAAACAACAATCTAAAGTTTACATCACCTTACTGTACACACACGGGTCTTCGTTAATGTTATTAAACCATTATCGATATGCCCCCTAGTTTTATGTGAACCTAAACATTGAACACTTTTGTTTAACTCACTTCAAACTCAGCCCCAGTTCCAGTAGGCTGTGTTTTAAAGGCTGCCATAGCTGCCGCATTTCCAGTAATTGTTGCGGAATTCGCGACATATGTTGCTATTGCCGTATTTGTAATCGCAGTGTCAGCTATAACTACAGTTCCTGTTGCAGTGTTCTCAGCTATTAACGTCGGTGACGGTACATCTACTTGTCCCAATGGTGTACTACCAACACTGGATACTGGCGAACAGGCTGCAACATAAAAATATTAATTGGCATTATATTACAGGATTAAAGGATACTATTATTAATATATTTTTATGAGAATTTTACTACCAGTATAAACCGTGTCCTGGAATATAGTGTCGCTATTCAGGTACATGCCCCCCCCCCCCCCCCTAAATTTTTCTACAAATCTTAATGAGATTGCATGAAATTTGAAACAGAGATAGTTTCATCTCCCTCCTCCTCCGTGTGGATGAGCCAGAATTTTTATTTTTGCTTTCAATCTTTAGCTACAAGCGTTTGAAAAAGGTGTCTCCGGCTATTTTTCACAGGTCACAGTGCAATCATTCTTCGACCTTATAGTGATTTGTTGGTACTAATGGAAAACTGGCAGTGCAAGGATTCCAAATATGTAACACAATTTGATTTTCGTTGAAAAATAGCTGAGATATGTGCGTTCGAAAGTTGCATTGTTTTGCACCTGCGCGGGGCTATTTTATTCTATTTAATAAATACACCATATTCTGGAACATTATATTTATTTCACGAGTAGCTATGCAATTAGTAATTCAAAGAAAGTTATACCAAGGAAAACAGTTACAGGTGCTTTATCTTGATAGACAGTACCGGTGCTGGTTTTCTTCACATTTACCTTTAAAGATAAATGTATTTAAATTATTTATATGTAAATAAAATATTTCACATATTATTGAGTGGGATCCAATGATCAATCGTTTATTTTTCCTGATTCTAAATTCTAAAAGGCTCTGACGATTTTGCTAACTTTAGCAACACATGTAGATGGTAGATCTATTAACTATGTTAACGCACGTATATCTACTGGTATTAATACAGTACCGTAATTAAATATAAATACGCGATAAATACCGTAACTTAATACGGATCCAGACAGTAGCCAGGCTTAGTTGATACCTACAGTATATCCCTTTTATTGTAAGATTACAAACCGGATAAACTTAATATCGATGTCTATTCCGAGTTCGATGGCTTCGAAAATAAAGTTCGCTACAGCAAACGTGCTGGTGGTTTCGAAGTTGGGTGCTGCCTGCTCTTTGAGTTTGATAGCGAAGGAGTGAGAGAACTGAACTTATATTTCCGAACTTACATTAGGCGAGGCTCGGTCAGATTTCCGGCTCATTACGTTCCACATTTAAACAATAGGAACTGTCATGACGAAAAGCTGCGTGAAATGTTGGGCTTCACGGACTAATGTACAGTAGAGCTCATGTGGGCTCATTCTAATCATTCTTACAAACCCAAACGGCCCTTTTAAGGGTCAACATCATCCAATTCAGGTCGTAAAACGAATATTATTACAGTAATACTGTATATAAAATTTATTTCGCTCAAACCCCAAGCTGTTGCTTAACTACTGGGTAATCTACAGTTAATTGTTTCACTTGAACTCGGTTTTCCAGGCAAGTCTGCCCACCAATCCAACCCCCCACCCCCCCCCCCCCCCCCCCCCGGCATTATCGCCTAGCACGCAATTCCTCCACAAAAATTTGGAAACAAAAATTGAATTAAATAATATTTTTAATTAAATTAAAATAAATTAATGCTAAATTAAATTAAAGCCTTTTAATAATACTGATATGCTTACAATAGATTACAAAATTATACTTTCTGTTCCTTTTGAAAATAGCGCCGCCATCTTTATTGCCTCCTCCCTCCCTTTCTCTTTCTCCTCTATCATGTCTTCCTCCTCCCGCCTCCCGTTCCTTCTTTCTCGCATCCCACTCTCTCCTTCCCAACCTCTTGACTCTATCCTTCTTCCTTACCAATCCCTCACCTCCCTTGCACTTTCCAGCAGAAAAATTAAAATTGAATGTGGCTGAGTTGTAACAATTTATAATTTGCTGCGGTTGGGTATCATGGGTCTCTGTTGTTGCTTCCTTCCTGGCCTTAATGTTGTTGCCTCTACCCCACTTTCATATACTAGTTGCCTTCATTTTACCTTTCCCATCTTGGCATCGAACGAACTGAACTTTCTCGCCACCTTTAAGCCAACAGTTGACCTGAGACTTGTGCACTATTCATATTCCAAGTGCCCCCAGGGTCTTGGATTAGTAACTACGATCTAGCACCAGGTCATCAGGATGTCTGCATTGAGCGCTGGATTGCAATGTCCGGACGACTTCCGTCAGTAACACCCCCAGAGTGCTCTATGGGAGTGCAGGCCAACGACTTGTACATAAATGCTACATTTCGTCGTAGCCTAAACAGTGTTCTCATTAATAGCACTGTTAAACGTTTAAGTGAATGTCATTGTTCTCTGTCAAACTTCGATTTATTATATGATGTTGACAACCACGACTTTAGAGGGATTGTAATATTAATATTAAAATAATAAAATAGGACATGGGGTCTATTCCCTCAGATACTACCTAGCATTTAGGGCCACTTGGGCCCCCTAAATGCTAGGTAGTATCGCTAGGAAGCCGCCCAGTCACTGAAAACATCCGTGATTGAGGCTTCATTTGTTGGTGCTGGATTATTACCACCAACCCCAGAACACCCGCGACTCAGTAAAGGACTCAGTGACCTTCTGGCTTTAGCTGATGAGTCATTGGAACTAACACCTGCCAATGAGGTGGAATATAATACTACTAGTACTGTAGTTGTTGGAGATGATAGTGACTCTGACATCTTCAATCTACCAGAATCACTAACCAAACCATCCTCATTAGTAACATCTACTACTTTAAAAGTTACATCATGCAAGCAACGCAAGTCATTTACTCGCTATATTAATATTAATTTGTAGAAATTAATAAAAGGTAGATTGTCGAATGTGGGATGTTCTTAAAGAGAATTGAAAAGTTTCTCGAGTCTAGTTTTTTTTTCAAGTTTCATTATTAGCCAATCAGGACCTAAAATATTAAAACCTCTGATCCTATGAATCTGGAAATTTGGTGTGATTTCAGATTTACGGGGTTTAGATCTACGTGCGTTAAAATAGTTAATAGATATACCATATACCTGTGTTAATAAAGTTAGCAAAATCGTCAGAGCCTTTTAGAATTTAGAATCAGGATAAATAAACGATTGATCATTGGATCCCACTCAATAATATGTGAAATATTTTATTTTACATATAAAATAATTTAAATACATTTATCTTCAAAGGTAAATGCGAAGAAAAACAGCACCGGTAACTGTCTATCAAGATAAAGCACCTGTAACTGTTTTCCTTGGTATAACTTACTTTGAATTACTAATTGCATAGATGCTCGTGAAATAAATATTAATGTTCCAGAATATGGTGTATTTATTAAAAAGAATAAAATAGCCTCGCGCAGGTGCAAAACCATGCAACATGTGAACGCATCTCAGCTATTTTTCAACGAAAATCAAATTGTGTTACATATTTGGAATCCTTGCACAGCCAGCTTTCCATCAGTACCGACAAATCACTATAAGGTCGAATAATGATTGCACTGTGACCTGTGAAAAATAGCCGGATAACCTTTTTCAAACGCTTGTAGCTAAAGATTGAAAGCAAAAATAAAAATTCTGGCTCATCCACGGAGGAGGAGGGAGGTGAAACTATATCTGTTTCAAATTTCATGCACTCTCATTAAGATTTGTAGAAAAAATTGGGGGGGGGGGGGGGGGGGGGGGGGGCATGTACCTGAATAACGACACTATATTCCAGGACATGGTGTATTTTAGAGAAATCTGAAAATTTTATTAGATTTAAATTTTCACCAAAAAAGATTAAAGGATATAGTTGTAAATAAATATAAAAAAAACATTTGGTGAATCTCAATCTGGTAGTAATTAATTGGAAATAACTTTCACCATGTTTTCTGATAGAACCAGTATTAACTCCAAACCAATTAGTATTATTATTAATAATGTCATACATGTCAGTATAAATCTGGCAGTACAACTAGTAAATTATGTTATGATGTAGCGATGTAGGTTATGATGTATATATAATTAGCCACCAAACATCGAGGTCAGCCCTACAAGGAAAATATATGACAAGACGATACCCGTAGAAACAGTGGACTTTACACATGCCGAACTCCAAAGAAGCATTAAAAGCATGTCCAATAATAAAGCGAGTGCATTAGATGAAATCCCAGCGGACAGCGGAGGTATGGAAAACAGGAGTGCTAAACATACCACTATTGGATGTTTGCAACATTAATTTGGACTAAAAGTCAACTAAAGCCTCTCCCCAAGCCATGAGACCTTACATGGGTTCACTGACAACCTATTGTGGAAGCAGTCTCCTTGTGGTTGGTGCCAACATTTTTATACAACAAAGTGATCCTATATAAAGTTAGACCTTATATATAAAGAAACTACTGCGGAAGAGCATTAATTCTGACTAAATAGATAAACAATAGCGCAGATAATTGCGCTATGGAGATTGGTTGGAGAAATTAAATGAAAGAGCCTTCCAGCAGTTGTGACTTGTGGTCTTCAATAAAGTCCACCCTTAGAGGTAAAATGCTGTAAATTTTATTGTTATATTGTGGCACAGATCACTCTCATCAGATTGAGAAACTCAGTTGACTGATGTACGGCCAGGCAACACATAGCTCCATTACTATTCATAATTGTATTAAATTACGCAATGATGGCATCGACAACAGTCGGAAATCTTGGATTTACACTCACTACAAGAACGTAGAATCGGAAGATATCCCGCTCAAACAGTAACATACACACTGACTTTGCGGATAAAATTGCCTTGCTTTCTAATAGATTAGCAAAAACATCGCTTCAAATGAATAATGAGGAAAGTGTTGCTAAGGATATTGGATTGCATATATTTTAAACTAAGACCAAAGACATGACTTTCAATGTTAATAATATCCTCGATAATAGTCAACTAAAGAACGTTGTAATCAACCGAAGCACGTTGACTATTTCCTGTACCTGTGGTCATTGATAGAAAGCAGCAGAAAAGGCATAAAAAAAGTAAACCAACGGCATTTGTAGATCTGTCAAAACTGGATATCATCTGGAAATCCAACCTCTGCCATCAACCCATTGTTACACAAAAATACTAAATGCTAAACCTCATCTGGAAACAACACAAAACAAACGCCGAGCTTTATAGTACAATACAATGTATCAATTACTTAGGTGAACGCATACTACGAATCAGTGGACACTGCTGGAGAAGTAAAGGCGAGTGCATGCACGATCTACTTTTCTGGCAAGGTAGACGTTCTCGTGGAGGACCGGGTATGACATGTATAGACCAACTTGAAAGGGATACTGGACTTAGGAGAAACGGAAATGATTTGATATTGGCCTCTTGGAGTCTGTGCAGCAGCGCTTATGTCATATGATTTCCGGGTTGTCTGCCTGAGCGTATGATGCTCGGTTGAAAGAAGTCTGTTTACCAACGCTACAGTATAGAAGGGGTATGGGGGATATGATCAAAGTTTGGATTTCGAATTTTGGAAGGAATTGGGTTCCATATCTTTGGGTTCATATCTAGAAAATTAATTATTCATACCACCGCCCCCCTTCATAAATGGTCCCATCTAGCTGCTGATCTTAGCCTCTGCCGCAATTATCTATTGGAAAGTTGATGCATACAACAGCTGATTACAAGCAAACACTAAATTATGACATGTTCTATTGACTTTAGTTTATTGTCTTGGTTAGAATAACATGCCATTGCGACCTGCTCCATACAACAGTTAATTGATAATTAACAGTGTTAATTCGCTGAGACAAGATAATAATTGGAAGTGAAGTACCCCCCCCCCCCCCCCCCCCCCTGTACAATGATAAGTGTATTGGTAATGATTTTACCTTGCAATAAAATAATTCCAGTAATAATTGAGAAATACACGCATACATTATAAATTGTTTTCATTGTAACGAATCACCTTGTTAATAATAAAATGGAAGAAATGTATTTATTATGTAGTATGAAGTGTCTACTATACCAAAAAGTGACGACAGTATTGGTTAGAAATGTTACGCATTATGTTTTACTTTTATTACTGTTTTACTGTTATATTACTGATTTCAGGTACCGGTAAGCATAAAATAAGGTTATGAATACAAATACAGTAGGGACTGAATACAGTAGTAGCACTCACTAGTTTAGAAACTAAACTGGCACAATAATCTAGAACAAGCGATAAATTTATGAGAATTGTTCTACCCAAGCCATCTGATTAGATACTACAAGATATACATATACACACCATTTCCTGGAATATAGTGTCGTTATTCAGGTACCTGTACAAATCTTAATGACATTGCATGAAATTTGAAACAGAGATAGTTTCACTTCCCGACCACTTACTGGGTGAGCCAGAATTTTTATTTTTGCTTTCATTCTATTCTTTAGCTACAAGCGTTTGAAAAACGTGTCTCGGGCGATGTTGCACCAGTTACACCGCAGTTATTCTTCAATAACTGGAGTGTTTTGTATGGATCTTATAGTGATTTGTATCTGAATTGTATTTGACTATATTCCAGGACTTGTAGGTGTAAGTAAGTAAGTGAAAATGTGAAAAATGTTTTCGATTACTTGCACAATGTAGTCAAGTTAAACGCCAGTTATTAATCATAAATATTAATTTGTAATACACCCTACCGTATATTATTATTATCTATTATTATTCGAAACAACATATATTAAATAGTAATTATAAACAAATTAACTACTACACTATACACACAGTATATTATAATAATACTTATATATGTACATACATAATACAAAATATAACTTTTTGACACTGTAAATAATTATAAATTATAGTGGGTTATAGTGGCTCATATTATAGAACTAGCATTACTTAAATGGTAGTGACGTAGAAAGTATCTGGCCCCTTCACTGCATTACCCTCGTGACGAAAGCATGTTTATATGCCAAATTGTGCGTGTATAACAAAAACACACAACGCAAACTTTGGCATTAAACAACATTTAATTGGGTAATGTTTCTGCTCAATGAATTCCTTTGGCTTCAAAGGTAGATTGGACAGTATTATGATACAATCAAATTTTAAAAGCGTTAACCTCCATTTAATATTAATAATAATAATGAAATTGGAACAGTAATTGTGCGCTGGGTTGACCTCAGCTGGCCGAGGAAATTAATAACAGTAAAATAGTGTAATAGCTGCTTAAATTCCCAAAATAGGACTTCTTCCTCCAAATAATGAAAATATATATTTACCATGAACTGCAAATTGATAAATTTTTTTCATCAGTAGTAGTAGAGGTATGATGTAGGTTAACACCATTATCTATTATAAGGAAAACAGCAGTTATTAACTAGAGGTAGTTCATAAACTTTGAACAAGGTCATATTACTTTATTTATTTATTATTTAATTTAATTTAATTAAATAATCGGTTTGAAACAGATATACAGATGTAATTAACATCAAACAATTTATAAGTGGAACATCAAATTATCGAGGGGAGAGGAAATCCACCAAGGCTCATGGCATTTAAGTTAGATTTAAAAGTAACAAAATTAAAAAAATATATATGACATCATAGAAGGATATAAACGAACTCAATTAACAAAAAAAAACGGATTATAAATAGTAAAAATTATACATATTTAGGTAGGACGTAAGTATTACTTAGTTATTGAAATAAAAAAGGATTTCGATCTATAGTAAATTAACAATATCGCAAAAGGTCAAACACCAGACAAGTTGTCCTCAAATACATTTAGACTTGTGGCATTAACAACAGCCAATGTTAACTTGTTCCAAATAGTATCTACTCTATGCGAAAAATGTTTGCACATGTTAAGTCGACATCTAGAAACCCACGGAGGTCAGTTCGCGATGGACGTTTAAAGAAAGGATCAAAGTCTATAAATCAATTAAATTCCGTTCAATTCAATATGTCATCTTTAAATCTAAAATATAACGTGTCCCCTTAGCAAAGGTATTTTATGCGGTAAATATAACTAAAGTATAGAATATTGCACCTTAAAAATTATCGTCATGTAAAGTACTGCTGCACACTCTCAATTTTATCAATATTGCTATTTTGTACAGTGACCTAAAAGACCAATGGTCTCTCCATAGTTTTGTACACTGTCAACAGTGCCTCGGCATTTCGTGTCTTAATGTTTCTGAAAAGCATATTAATAATTTTAAAAGCCTTAGAAACCTGTTCCTTACAGTATCTATCAAATTAGAGATCCAAACTAACTATCATACCTTAGTCTTTACAGAAAGTTTCAGATTTCATAAGTGTCGTTTAGATGATATAGAGGCTGAATATTACGGCCAACATAAACAACCACACACTATTAGGGTGGGTTGGGTGCAATTTTCACCCACGTCCAACCTTCGCCCGCATCCAATCTTTGCCCGTGTCCATCTTTGCCCAGGGGAACCCTTCGCCCGCTAGGCAATCTTCACCCGCGTGCAATCTTCGCCCTGTGTTAGTAACCATTTCAGTTACCAATTGAGGGAAAGTAGCAGGTTACAGAGATGGCTTTTTCTAACCAAAACTATAATTATTAGGTGGGCGAAGGATGCTCGCAGGCGAAGATTGCCTACGGGCGAAGGTTTCTGCTGGGGAATAGATGCTTATTTTGAGGAGGGCAAAGATTGCTCGGGGCAAAGATTGGACGTGGGAGAAGCTTTCCCACGGGCGAAGTTTGCTGCGTACCATGGAGAGCTGCCAATCATCAGCCCATTGCTCCAGCCGGCTTAGAGCTTTAACCAGTAAGGAGGAATACAGTGTATAAATACTGTCGCGCTCTCGTCACTGGTGTGATCATGATTCTGTAATATGTTGGGCTGGGAGACCTCAAGTGACAAAATAAACAACAGTTTTAGCTAGCTTTCACCCACAGGGCTTCTTCAGGCTAGTTAGAGCACGAACACATAACTTCAATGGCATCGAAGACTAGATTTTATCTATGATCAATTTACAAGATCAGACAATACCTTCCAAGATCTGCATTGGAGACATTGGTACACGCATTTGTAACGTCCATATTGGACTATTGTAACTCTATTCTAGGCTCGGCTAATGAATCAGTCATTAAACGGTTGCAAGTCGTTCAGAACAGCTCCGTGCGACTGGTTACAAATTCTCCGAGATTCGACATCGTTGATGGCGAAAGAATATACCGATCGGCTACTGCCATATCAGTCATTAGCTTCATTTAGCTGCCGATTAGTTCGCGAATAGAGTTTAAACAAACCCTTATAGTCTACAAATATTTAGCCGGTGATTCACCCATTTATCTAAGTGAGAACATCAAACGTGTTGAACGAGTGAGATCGCTAAGGTCATCCAGCTGTCTTACACTTCATGTTCCACATATAACAACAAATGCAGCCACCGCTAGCTTCCACCGTGCAGGCCCAAATCTCTGGAATAACCTCCCCAACAATATGAAACAGGAATTATTACCATCACTTGCGTGCTTCAAAAAGAAACTTAAAAGAAACTTATTTTAAAATAAGAGGGACTAAACTAGATAAGGTAGTACGTAGTCAGTGTAGGCAGCAGGCGCTTTGATAAGGCCATAAGACCCCTAAAGGCGCCTGCTATAACAAATATAAATACAATATTATTATTATTAATATTAGAGTACTATGTATTTAACGAAAAACTGCATGCACTGACTGAATAACCGGTACCGGTTGCAATACAAATGTTATAGAGCCAAATATACCTATATTCCTATCTACTGTATAGAGCTAATCATAATGATATGTAACCGAAATAATTATAGTTTTAATGTACTAGCACCAAAATATCCTAAACTACTGTATAAAGCAAATATAATAAATATAATACGTATATATCACGAAATAATTTATATTGTAAATGTACTAGCACCACAAGTGTCCCACCTTGGCTTTATATTACACCCCCTCCATTGGCCATTCTTAAAGGCACGCAAACAGATATTATTAAGGAAGATAAATCTACCCAGACGGACAACTCGTATTTTACATCGAACCAACCGCAACCCACGGTTTATGAACAGCAGTATGAACCCACGGTATTATCATTAAAAGAAGTTTTGAGATGGCGACCAACTCTAAAAAGTTTTAAAAAAAAGGTCCCACCTTGGCTTTATATTACACCCCCTCCATTGGCCATTCTTAAAGGCACGCAAACAGATATTATTAAGGAAGATAAATCTACCCAGACGGAAAACTCGTATTTTACATCGAACCAACCGCAACCCACGGTTTATGAACAGCAGTATGAACCCACGGTAATATCATTAAAAGAAGTTTTGAGATGGCGACCAACTCTAAAAAAGTTTAAAAAAAAAGGTCCCACCGTGGCTTTATATTACACCCCCTCCATTGGCCATTCTTAAAGGCACGCAAACAGATATTATTATGGAAGATAAATCTACCCAGACGGACAACTCGTATTTTACATCGAACCAACCGCAACCCACGGTTTATGAACAGCAGTATGAACCCACGGTATTATCATTAAAATAAGTTTTGAGATGGCGACCAACTCTAAAAAAGTTAAAAAAAAAAGTGTCCCACCTTGGCTTTATATTACACCCCCTCCATTGGCCATTCTTAAAGGCATGCAAACAGATATTATTAAGGAAGATAAATCTACCCAGACGGACAACTCGTATTTTATATCGAACCAACCGCAACCCACGGTTTATGAACAGCAGTATGAACCCACGGTATTATCATTACAAGAAGTTTTGAGATGGCGACCAACTCTAAAAAAGTTTTTTGGCTTTATATTACACCCCATCCTCCATTGGCCATTCTTAAAGGCACACAAACAGATATTATTAAGGAAGATAAATCTACCCAGATGGACAACTCATATTTTTCATCGAACCAACCGCAACCCACGGTTTATGAACAGCAGCATGAACCCAGGGTATTATCATTAAAAGACGTTTTGAGATGGCGACCAACTCTAAAAAAGTTTTAAAAAATAGGTCCCACCTTGGCTTTATATTACACCACCCCCTCCTCCATTGGCCATTCTTAAAGGCACGCAAACAGATATTATTAAGGAAGATAAATCTACCCAGACGGACAACTCGTATTTTACATCGAACCAACCGCAACCCACCATTTATGAACAGCAGTATGAACCCACAGTATTATCATTAACCCTTTCCGGACCATGACCTACATGGTAGGTCATCGTTCTACTGCTCCATGACCTACATGGTAGGCCATACCCTTACATTGGTCCCCAGGCACGCTTATAAAGTTGGAACACTTGCAGGAATGTTTTGATAGGCTATTGGAGCAGTTAGAAAAATAATTTTGCTTTGGCTGGGCGGGAAATTTAAAAATTTCCAAGTTAAGAAGTATAACAATTTATGTAGTACTACAACAGTACTAAGCATTCTTAAAAATGCAGCTGCAATGCAGCATGCTGATCCTAGTAGTAAGCAGTACACTGATTTCAGATATAGGCCTAGGTGACTACAGCACAACATATAATGGAGCGGTACCCCCAGCGGTGCAGAAAACCCCCTGTAAGCTATGGGTTCGATGGGGATGTTTCCTCTGCTAGTGGAGAAGATGACGAGGAATCGGTTGACGAGGAATCAGTTGAAGAGGAATCGGATGACGAGGAATCGGACGAACATTCCGAAACTGCCGAGGCTACAAATTCTGATCCTGGGGGTGGCGGTGAAATCTGGAATATAATAGAGGGCGGCAACTTGGGGCTGGGTCACTTACACCACTGCAATGTTGTAGAGGAGGACTTTGATGGGACAGCTGCTGGTTATCATGATAATATCGATACAACCAATTATAAGGTTGGCAACTATGTTGATCTATTTTTAAGTGACAAACTTATTGAAATTCTGTGTAAATGCACAAATCAACGGTTGCTAAAACTATATGAATAACGTGTTGCGAAAGCTGCTGCCAGCAGTACCAGCGCCAGACGGGTATAAAATAAAACAGACAAATCAACTAAGTCAATGCTCCAAACTCTGATCTTTGTCTCAAAATCCAAATACGAAAATAATATAACAAGAACAACACAAAGGTACAGTAGAAACCGGAACCAATACAGTAGTAGGTACTGGTACTAGTACAGTACCGGTACAATACAACATAACCAATACAGTAGTAGGTACTGGTACTAGTACAGTACCGGTACAATACAACATAGTGGCGCAACTTTTGTTCATCTTGCAAAAAAAAACAAAAGACCACATTTCAAATTTTTAAGAAAATAAAATACACATTGCAATTTGTACTTTCGAATTTAAATTTTTTTTTTTTTTATTTTTTTTTTTTAAATTTGAACAAAGTCTCTATTAGTCTGGTTATATGCATGTGTCTATGAGTTTCCAATTAGACGAAGAGTTGTGGAAGACATTGTAGAGTTCAGTCAGAGCTCTCCATCAAGTGGATAATTGGGATCGTATCGAATCAGAGAACCATAACGTTTTGGTGGTTTATGAGCACGCTTTGATCGACGAATACCGTCATCATTATTAAAATTAACGTCATCCAGTAAATTCTCAGGAGCAATCTGACAATCCTTCAATAAATCTTCAGGCGGTGGTGCAAACTGACGGTCACCTTTAATCTTAAAATCACCTTCACTTTCGCTGGAACTATCACCTACGTCATGCTCACCAAACCATTTAGCGTTCACGGGTTGAGTAGGTGTAGGGGTACAAAGCATGAGCTTTTCAAATAGAACTGAATAATGTTTACGTCCAAATATGTTATTGTTGAACTTCTGTATAATAGCCATTGAATCATGAAGCTTGATGACAATGTATCTGTCACGAGGATGATGTTTGCTTAGCTCGTCCTTAATGAATACGAGATAACCAACATGCAGCTCTGGAATTGAACAGTGAGACGAACCACGTGATTTGCTTTTAGCGCTGACATCATGATTACTTTCACGACGAAGTTCCTGTTGTTTAGACAACGTTTGATCAGAAAAATTTAGCCTCTCTCCGGTAAGTTGATCACGTCCAAATAGTATTTCTTTGGCAGATAAATTCGATGATCTGATTCTAGAGTTCAGCATATCAACAGCAGAAATGATTTCCTGTTGAGTTAAAGCTTGAGAATCAGGATAGCATTTGAGAAGTTCAACCTCCAATTCCTGAATAGCACGATCAGCGACTGGATTCTTGTTACAGTTTTTCTCAGATCCAAAATCAAGCACAATACCATTGCGTAACAATATTGAATCATTACGGAGTGCTTGTAAACCAGGCGCACAATCAACCCGAATTTTAGACATGTTACTACGTAGTGGTAGGATACAATTGAGAATACCCTTTCTAAGTGAATCAGATTGTTCATCATCAACCAAAACTGCCCAGGTGTAAGAAGAGAAAACATCACGTACCACAAAAATTTTCTGTTTAAATCTACGTAAGAGATCAGCTGCCATTTGTAGTCCAGGAGACTCAGGAGATTTAGAGCTGGATTGGGGAATTAATTCGGAACTGAGCTTTTTGAGAGCTTTACATTCAGTGCAATTATCATTGCTGACTCTGTCGATAATATCATCTGCATTAATAGCAAAGAAGTATCGATGAAATAACTTAGACAACTGTAGCTTAGAAGGATGTTTAAACGAAAGATGAATCGCAGTAAGCAACCCTTCTAGAATTTCAACTGGAACAACAATTAACTCACGGTTGTGGATGTATGGATCTTCCTTATTAACAACTAGAATGCCCTGCTTATTGATAGTGGCAGATCTTAAATAGACCTTGAGATCACGACAGCCCTTAGCATTCTTAACAGGTCTTGTACCATTAGTAAGGTGAGCAAACACTTTACGCAGCGTTGGACAAGCATTCTGTGCACTTTTCCATGATGCTGAGCACAGAAACGGCATTCTCGAGGTTCCATTCAAAACATCTTCAACTGTAACAGCTAGGCATGTTGAAACAGCAGTTTCTTCAACAAATTTACAAATCTGACAAGATTTTTCTTCACAAACGATAGGGTGTCGGGAATTGTAATCAGAGAGGACATTATTATCACCTTTGATATGGTGTAAGCTAACATTAAGTCCTGATAATGCAGACAAAAAGGTGGATAGTCGTGCACTAGCAGAAAATTCGCCTTGACAAAGCTTACGATAAGCTTGCACACAGGGCTTACTATCAGTAAGCAGTTGAGTTTGATGGATAGACTCACGAATATATGGCGCGAAATGAGAAACACAAACTGCAATAGCAAGTCCTTCTCTTTCACAAGGAAACCAACGAGTTTGATGATCCTTCATTTTATAACTAAAATGACCAGCAAGCTTCTTGTGGCCATCTCTCAAAACATATAACGTTCCACCAATACCATTGTTGAGAGGTGATGCATCTGTAGTTAAGATAAGCTTATAATTACGCTTGGGGATAGTGAGAACAGAAGGAGAACGTAAAGTGTCTTTAACTTTCTCGAAATCTTTGGTTAACTCGGGAGACCAGTTAATTCGATCAGCACCCTTTAATCCCTTAATTGCCGACTCTAATGGTGCTAAGAACGATGAACAACGAGGAAAGCAACGAGCAATGTCCTTAACAGAACCTAGAAATGAACGCATAGCAGAACATGTCACTGGAGGAATTGCAACAACAAGTGGACTTATCTTATGAGCGGAAACAGAGAGCGTTCCACAATTCCAAATCCATCCCAAAATAGTAGTTTTCAGTGGTGCAATGACAGTCTTAGAAGCAGACAGCTTAAGATTATTTTTACATAAACACTGTAATACCTGAACCCAGCGGCTATGGAGCTCTTCAATGGTGTCAGCACCAATATAAAAATCATCTGCAATTTTAACCAGCCAACCTAGTTGAAGAAAAACACCAAGAACCCGAAAGATCAATTCATCTTCCCACTCAGAACTACCAGGCATACCCATGGCAGCACGGAGATATACACGAACACCTTTAAATGGTGTCATAGTTCCAAGATATGGAATAGATGATTTGGCAACTGGAATTTGGTAAAAACACTTACTGAAATCGCTTTTGGCGATAAATTTGAAGTTGGCAAGAGTTTGCAAAACTTCCTCAGGCTTGGTTGGTTTAGAAGGAATTAGTCGAGTAAAATGGCCAAGTTCATTGAAGGACGTGACAAGTCTAAAACTACCATTAGGTTTCTTAACCAGAAAACTTGGACTCACGTGTTGTACCACAACACCAACATCTTCTGGCTTAGCCAACACACCAAGTTTTTCGAGTGAATCAAACTCGTCCTGAAGCACTGACAAATTCGAATGGGTATAAAACGGAACACGACCCTTTCTTGGGGGAGGCTTAACAGGACCTAAATTAATATCTGCTCGAAGCACACCACTAAAATCGTTGTATGTTTCAATATTCTTACTGAACACATTAGAAAATTTCGAATTCGTAGTTTTGAACATATGTTGCTCAGCTAATGAAAGCTGATGATCAGGATCAACAATCACCTCAGATGATGGATCATGTGCCAACGGTTTTGAAAGCTTTGATAATACAGGATGAACATTCATAATAGCGAGCTCTGGTTCAGTAACTACAGCACGAATAACAGCTAATTGTTGTGATTTCTTGATAGATATAACTGAATTAGTTTCATTTGGAATGCGAAGGACGCCATTCACAACTCTGGATAGCGAAGGTTCAGGCCACAATCCATTTACTGGAGAAGATGAGCAGGCCTGAATAGCAACTTCGCCTTGATGGAAGTTTAAATTGGGATCAGACACTTCAATGAATTCACTGGGATAAATGACTGTAGACTGTTGACTGCGGACAACTGTTTGTAGACATCTAATTGAAGGATATTGAGGAGGTTGTGTACCATATGAAATCCATTGACTTCCAATTAATATTTCTTTGTGTTTGATAGAGATTTCGATTGAGTTATCGAACATAAAAGGAATACCAGCTAAGACATCACACTCCATTTGAGTAGATACCAAAGCATTCAAAGATAGACTCTGTGAGCCAAAGGTAAGCTCAATCTTGACTTCACCGCAAATATTAATGCAACTCTTATCAACCTGTCGCGCAACTTGATCCGACTTATACATTGGGATGTTTGCAGACTTGACAAAGGCAAGCGAAATCATATTGGAAGTGGCACCACTGTCACATAATACTTTACATGGTATATGTTTAAAATAAGCATAAAAGAATGGAGACACCATTATTTGGACTCGATTGACCACAGAATATGCTGCAGCGCCTTGATCATCATCTTCACTGATTTCACCGTCGTCATCATCTTCCTCATTATCATTATCAACTTGAACACGAAACGATTTAACAAGACGCATGCGATCAGATGGAGATAAGAGAAAACATTCATCAATAGAATGTCCATCAGATTTTCGACCACAAGCTTTACAAAACGAACAGGATTTAAATTTCTGTGGAACTTTAGAGCCTTTGGATTGAAACTTTGAATTCTTTGAATGAAACTTTGAATTAAATTTCACCTTGCGATCAAAGGCTCTAGCAAGTGAAATCGAGGATACTTCTTCATGTGCATTAAGCTCCTGCAGTAATGAAGCTACATTATCAACAACGAGTGGCTGTATATCTTTCAATGTGCGAGTCTGAAGATCATGAGCGTACACACGAGCCACATAACTGGGAAGCCGAGAATCAATAAGTTGGAGCCATAAATAGACTGCCAATCGCTCGACAGTAGGAGAAAGAATCTCATCGACAGTAATCGCTTCTCCATCGTGTAAAAGAGGAGAACCGTTTTTGAGTTTATTATCGTGAAGATGTGCAATGATTCGTTGATATAAAACCTCGTAGCGTTCATTGGATTCATGTTTAATAGATGCTAATTTTAGAAAATTTGCCTCGGATTGCTGGAAGCCATAGTGCTTGCGGATTCTTTGCCATATCCAGCTTAAGCTAATACTGCAATCAATAATTTCGGTATTTAATAACGAAGGCGCAAATTGCGCAATTAAACCGATCATCCGACTGAGACGAATATTCTTCTGCACTGCCGTTAATCGTTGACCGTCCGGAACTGGTGCAACATCGTCGATCATGTCGCGGTTTAAAGTCGACGGTTTACCCCATGTAAACCCAGCAGTGAGGAATGGAGCAAACTCATTTTCGAGCGAGAGATGATACATGCAGTTCTGCATCCAATTTTGAAACGATGTTATTGTTTCGTTGTCAGTCAACGACCACATTTTCGGTGGGCGGAAGGAACCCATGGTGAGGCCAATGTAGTGAAATCGAACGAAATTGGAATGATTCCGGTTTCCACAAGTAGAACTCGGTGCGATGTAAATAATCGAAGTTTAGTTTTGAGAGTCTTCAATTCTCGGAACAGTTCACTCAACAAAATTGAAATTTCGATGGTTTATTTTAGATGATGTAGTTCGGGCGCTGAGTTCAACCCAAAGCCACCACGCCAGACGGGTATAAAATAAAACAGACAAATCAACTAAGTCAATGCTCCAAACTCTGATCTTTGTCTCAAAATCCAAATACGAAAATAATATAACAAGAACAACACAAAGGTACAGTAGAAACCGGAACCAATACAGTAGTAGGTACTGGTACTAGTACAGTACCGGTACAATACAACATAGCCAATACAGTAGTAGGTACTGGTACTAGTACAGTACCGGTACAATACAACATAGTGGCGCAGCAATGGTTCCACTGGGGCTACCAAGAGCACCTTCCAATCTGTTCCTCCCATAAAGGAGGTTGTTTCGGAAGAGATGCGCCGGATTCTCGGCGCAACCTTCCTGATTGGTATTATCACTGCTACTACTACTAGGATCGGCATGCTGCATTGCAGCTGCATTTTTAAGAATGCTGTGCCGGCTTATCGACAAAATTGCACTGCCACAACTCCCTATCACTCATGACATTTGCTAGATCATCCGCATCTTCAAGGCCAGTGTCCTTTAAGATGTGTCTCAAGAAAGTCATGGGCTGTCCACCATGCTTATTCACTCCATGAGGCTGCCAAAGTACAAGATTATGCACTGGCTGGTCCTCACGGCGAAAGCAATGTCCTGCGAAGCTGAGGCGATTTTGTTCTAGTGTCAAGCTTGGGGGAACCAATGAGACACCTCCAATGTTATATAGTGTCTGGTTGGAGATGTGTGCATTGTACTTGACACAATGAACCCGGCGTAGCATTCTTGTGAATGTGCCATCCAGAGATTTGGTGTCCTCAGCAGTTAGAGCCCAGCATGGACTCCCATAGAGGAGTACTGGAACTACTGCTGCTCTAAATAATCGGACCTGGGTATTATCAAAAAACCATCAATCTATAGTTATTGGTCAACCCGCCAAAGTATTGCGACGCCACATTTCAGCAAAATTATATCTAGAAACCGATATATGATGATTCTACGATTTTTTCGATTTTCGGACATTGAGAAGTATGATGATACTAATAGAATGACTCGTTTATCGGACCTAATAACAGAGATTCACAGTATAGTGAAAGTTTACCGTGTCGATAGAGAACTGTCCCTGGATGAAACCCTGATACTTTTTAAGGGAAAGTTACACTTCAAACAGTATATCCGGACAAAACGAAAGCGGTTCGGGATAAAACTTTTGTTTCCCTCTCTCTCTCTCTTTCTCTCAGAGGCCCTGTTTTAGCTATAAAGTTTTCAGATAAGAAAATTGTCCACTTTCTGTCCACTATTGACGATGCTAAACTTATAGATAAGTCTAGAAATCTACCCGGATCAAATACTCTAGAGTACAAGAAGCCACAAGCAATTGAAAACTACAATTATTCCATGGGTGGTGTAGATTTGGGTGACCAGATGATTGCCTCGTGCGACTGTACACGGAAAACGTATTCATGGTTTGTGAAATTAGGTTTGCATCTTATTCAGCGTCTATTACTCAATAGTTTCATTTGGTACCGAACTGATAAATCCACTCCCAAACACTATAACTTCAGTGACTTTGTGATGGATGCGGTTGATTACCTCACCCAAATACCAACTAAGAGAGACAAGTCTAGATCTTCTCAAGTGCAGCCCATAGGATCTACAGCACCTGTACATACACCAGTAAAGATGGGCGCAACTGATAAGACGTCGCGACCCCAGAAGCATTGTCGGGTCTGTTGGGTAAACAAGACTGTGAAAAAAAGTAGATTTATTTGTGCTGTTTGTCCAGACAAACCTGGTTTATGTCTAGGATGTTTCACTATGTACCCACCCATTTGAAATAAATCAGAAAATAATAGTAATAATGAAAAAAAATTAAAAAAAGGAAAACTTTTTCGTTCAGAAATGTTTGCCATTTGTTTCAGATTAAAAAAAAACTCAAAACTGAGTTTATATATGAGTCCATTACAATCCAAGTTACGCGTCATAAAGCAAACTCAATATTTTGCTAAAAATGTATTTAGTAAATTTTGTATTTTATATTATATATATATCTATATATATAAATATCGATTGTCTGTCTGTGTGTTTGTCATCGGCTATACAATCGAACCCATCTCGATGAAATCTCGCTTGCTATAGCTCATTAGAAAGGTCTCGCTCTAACTCATTGCAACGTAATACTCAGAGCCGTCTGAAGTTCGCCCATCTGCCGCTAGAGGGCGATTTTCGTGATTTTCGGGCGAAATTTATCGAATTATTTCGGTTCTTCTATCGGTAATTAATTATTTAGAGGGCTAACATTTATCCCACCTGGTATAAAATTAACATGGGTAGATTCGCCGTGTCCCATTCTCACAAAGTTTTTATTTTATTCGAGTGTTTAATATAAATATGTATGATTATTTATTGATTAAAAATCAAATAGTGTATAAATATGTCATATTCGCCAAGCACGATCGAATTGGCCTATTCTTAGTGCTGTAGTGAATATAGGGAAGGATTTTTTTCTGTATCATAGCAACGTTAAGGTAATTATTGAAATCGCAGCTAGCTGGGCACAGATAAGGAGCAAGCCAGGCTGTAGTGTTGATTGGGGTGGGTTTGGGTTGTCTGTTGCGAACTGCTCAAGTGTAATTCTGCTTTCTCAATCATTGGCTGCATGGAAGGAGAGGTTTATAACATTTTTGTTTTACTGTTATGAATATTAAAAGTAAAATAATTATTTCTGTAGGCCTATACTTGCTGTATTATTATTTTATCTAATATTATACATCTAATCTCGATGAAATCTCGCTTACTATAGCTCGTTAGATAGGTCTTGCCCTAACTCGTTGCAACGTAATACTCAGAGCCGTCTGAAGTTCCCCCATCTGCCGCTAGAGGGCGAATTGTCCGATAGTGAAAACCTGATCTCATTGGGTTGTTTTTAATGCTTTTGAGCTGAAACTTGGTAGCTATATACTGCAGCATAGGCTGTATATTTCCGGAGTCACTGAGTTGTCCACAGTTCCCCAGTCTACCGTTAGAGGGCTAAATGTCTGAGAGTTAACATCTTCTCCAACTTTGTTATTTACAATCCGTTTAGACTGAAACTTGGTAGGCATCTACTACAGCATAGGCTGTATCTTTACTGAGTCGCAGAGTCGTCTACAATTCCCCAGTCTACCGCTAGAGGGCGAAATGTCTGAAAGTTAACATCTTCTCCAACTTTGTTATTTATAATCCATTTAGACTGAACTTGGTAGGCATCTACTACAGCATAGGCTATATCTTTACTGAGTCGCGCAGAGTTGTCTACATTACCCGCGTCTGCCGCTAGAGGGCGAAATGTATGAAAGTTAACATCTCCTCCAACTTTGTTATTTACAATCCTTTTAGACTGAAACTTAGTAGGCATCTACTATAGCATAGGCTATATCTTTGCGGAGTAGTAGAGTCGTCTACAGTTCCACAGTCAGCCGCTAGAGGGCGAATTGTCTGATAGTGAAAACCTCATCCCATTTGGTTCTTTTTAATCATTTTGAGCTGAAACTTGGTTGGTATCTACTACATCATAGGCTGTATCTTTACGGGGTTGCAGAATCCTATTCACTTCCCCAGTCTACCGCTAGAGGGTGAAATGTCTGAAAGTTAACATCTTCTACAACTTTGTTATTTACAAACGGTTTAGACTGAAACTTGGTAGGCATCTACTTACTACAGCATAGGCTGTACCTTTACGGAGTCACAGAGTTGTATACAGTCCCCCCATCTGCCGCTAGAGGGCGACATATCTGATAGTGAACACCTCATCCCATTTGGTTCTTTTTAATCCTATTGAGCTGGAACTTGGCAGGAATCTACTACAGCATATTGTGTATCTTTACGGAGTCCCAGAGTCGTCTACAGTTCTTCAGTCTACCGCTAGAGGGTGAAATGTCTGAATGTGAACATCTACACCAATTTTGTTATTTACAATCTGTTTAAGCTGAAACTTGAAAGGCAGGCATTTTACTTCACCATAAACCCCATCTTTACCAAACTGCAGCGCCGTCTGCATTTCACCAGTCCGCAGGTAGAGGGTGGATCTGAAAGTGATCATTTTCTGGAAATTTTGTTATTTACAATCTGCCTCAAGTTGAAACTTGACAGTTATATCTTATGGGGGTGGTGTTTTATTTAATGATGGTGTCTGTTCCGTATGCAGTTCTCAAATCTCCCACACATATTCATATATCATCTGCACGTGCACTAGAAAGCTGTGGCCCGAAGGGCCACAGGCTTTCTAGTATATATATAATTTTGTATTTTGTATTTTATTTTATATTTTGTAAATGTAACAACTCGTATTTTACATCGAACCAACCGCAACCCACGGTTTATGAACAGCAGTATGAACCCACGGTAATATCATTAAAAGAAGTTTTGAGATGGCGACCAACTGTAAAAAAGTTTTAAAAAAAGGTCCCACCTTGGCTTTATATTACACCCCCTCCATTGGCCATTCTTAAAGTCACGCAAACAGATATTAAGGAAGACAAATCTACCCAGACGGACAACTCGTATTTTACATCGAACCAACCGCAACCCACGGTTTATGAACAGCAGTATGAACCTGCGGTATTATCATTAAAATAAGTTTTGAGATGGCGACCAACTCTAAAAAAGATTACACCCCCTCCATTGGCCATTCTTAAAGGCAAGCAAACAGATATTATTAAGGAAGATAAATCTACCCAGATGGACAACTAGTATTTGACATCGAACCAACCACAACCCGCGGTTTATGAACAACAGTATGAACCCCGTGGTATTATCATTAAAAGAAGTTTTGAGATGGCAACCAACTCTAAAAAAGTTTAAAAAAAGGTCCCACCTTGGCTTTATATTATGGTTCTACAAAATTTCGCACAACAGGGATAGACACCTTGACACCATGTACCATTAGTTTGTATGCAATTGGGTTAATGGAACCCACATTTGACTTTTAGTCTATTATAGACATACAAAGCTTCTCTCCTTATGTTGGTACTAAAACTGAATACAATAATAGGGTTAGCTAAGAAGTCCACCATGGGTAAGAGAGTACTTGTTATATGGTAAATTCTATATTGCATAGAATTCAACAATTCCGCTTTTACTTTCTCCCCTAATGTGTATATAATACTCTGGGACAAATAAGATAACCCAAAAACCATTGTAATTGTTAACAACATCATTGTTGATCGATACGTGTTGATTTTACGTTTTTGACTTTGTATGGTATCTTGTGATGGTCTCCGACACCCTCCACTGATCATAATATCCCGCTTGTTGGCTTTATTAGCGAGTTTGATCGCTATAGCAGAGTACAGAAGTATCATTGTTGTTACCGCTATCAGGAAACTAAAGTGATAGATAGTGAGGGAAATAGAATGGCCCAAGAATACTTCTGTATGTGTTATATTAGTAATGGACACAAGTACCCAAAGAGAAGACAACATTGCCACCGACATACACATCCCTATCAAAGCCATGGCTACCTTTGTACTTGGCCCTCGGCTGAAAGGTCTAAATACCACTCGAAATCTGAAAAAACAAACAAATATTACATTCAGTGTTTATGTACAAATTTGCAGGGAAGACACCCACACTTTAACAGGACTTTTAGGCATTAGTATGACTTTTTGACCAAAATTTTACATGCCTAAATGGCTTTTATCATAAGGTTTTTTGTTCCAGAACCAATATTTGACCTGACATGCTGATGGTAGCTAGTTTTTTTTTATTTTTTTTTTACTTGCTAGTACTTTTCTAGCTAGTCAAAAAAAAATGTTTATTTAGTACTTAAACTTACATTACAGAGTCATGTGGTAGCTAGTATTTTTATACATTACAATAATATTATACTAGCTAGTTTTCGAAAATAACTTTTTTACTAGCTAGTAAATAGTATTAGCTAGTGTAAAAAATTAAAAAACTAGTTACCATCTGAATGTCAAATATTAGTTCTGGAAGAAAAAAATGATAAAAGCCATTTTCATAGTAAAAAAATTGGTCAAAAAGTGGGTACCCAGGCCATACTAATGCCGACTTCTACTGCTACTGGTAGTATAATAGGTGGGTGGTATAACACTAACCATCCCCACATTTCTCAATTATGTTCTGAGTTTTTCTTAATTTTTTAGTTAGTGTTAGTTAGTCATGCATTATGATTACACCCTAGGTAGTTGGTGTGGATCAGCTCTGTTTACCTTGCTATTTCTACTGCAGATATTTGTGTAGTAATAATTCCATTGAAGGATTTCTCGCCATTAATCTGATGGATTGTACTGTAACAGTATCAAAAGCGAATTGCTGGAATATATAATATGCAATGCGGAATTCAATCCAAAACCGATAAACAAATTTAGAGAGAACTGTGTTTCTGTCTTCCATTATTATATTATATTATTATAGATTAAATATAAAATTTCGGTAACGGTTCCGTAATATGCCACAACACTTTTTAAACATAAATCATTGTTACCATGGCAACCCTGTAGAGTTCTAGAACACCGTATAAATGTTATTTAACTATTCTAGAACATAAATAAAATATAATGTTCTAGATAGAACATATAGGTAGTAATTTTTAAAATGCAAAATAGCTAGTATTTAAATAAAATAAATTTTTTTGAAATTAAATTTAGTGTTATAAATGTTATAATTTCAGGAAGATAGTAATTTTTAAGATAGTTAGTATTTTTTGTGGCAGTTAACAAAAAATAAAAAATGTTCGCAAAAAAATAAAAATATATCGATCGTTTTATATATTATATAAAGATTAAGAAAGAAAGATATAAAGAAAGGATTATAACAAAGAAAAGTGAATAACTAACTAATTTAAGATTAAAAAATAACTAGCTACATGTTCTAGAACATTATATTTTTATTTTATTTATGTTCTAGAATAGTTAAATAACATTTATATGGTGTTCTATCATTACTATTGTTGCCATAGTAACAATGGTTAATGTTTAAAAAGTGCAGTGGCATAGGAAACCCATAGCGGAAATTTCTTTATAGTAGAGTAATTTAATAATAATGAAAAAAATTCCCTACCTTTCGATTGCTATTACTATATATAAACCAACATAAAACATCTGGATAATGCGGTCGAAGAATTCAGACATTTTATAATTTATCGAATGATCTCCCATGCAAACTGTTACTTGACGAATCAGGTACAATATATATAGGTCTATGGGAGCACTGGATAAAAAAAATACTATTCCAGTAAACAACATTGCCATGATAAAGTAGTCGAAATGACAGCGAGTGTGTTTACACAAGAAAATAACAAGAACCATGATATTAGCAAAGAGTCCCAGTAAAGTCATTGGAAAACCTATTAACATAACTACGTCAATGGTTGTGGGGAAGTAGTCAGTTACATTGTGTAGACAATCAATAACGTCCATCCTTGATCCATACATCATCGTACAGCTACTTATTGGGTCTCATCGAATATAAATATAAACATTTAAATATATATCAAACATATGTGTCAGTGCATATAGAAACCAGGCGATTTCGGGCTGAATTCATTTTGCGAAAATGGGGAATAACGTTAAAAAAAAATTGTTTCAAAAATTTTTTTTTTCAAAATATGTTCATCAGTTATGTTTATAATCATTGGACATACTAATTTTGATAAAATGATATGTTTTGACGGTCTGCCAGTCTTATATTTCTATCATATTGTAAATCTATAATCTATCATATAAATCTATCATATTGTAGAAATATAATTATTGGCTGGTTACTGGAATTTCACTACTACAGTTTAAATTACATTTAGTACATACGTTTTCAATAAAACCTGAAGGAGCCCTGTAGGGTGATAACGTTTCTTTAATTTAATTTAATGTATTTTACTTTGCCTGTGATAGACCCTAAATTGTGTTGTTATTTAATACTCTTTCCCTTTTGTTCATCATCCATAAATACTGCAATATTTACCTTAAATATACTATATTACACCATGTCCCGTAATATAGTGTCATTTTCTGATGCACGGACCCCCCCCCCCCCCAGATTTATCTACAAATCTTTATCGTATTGCTTGAAATTAGAAACACTACTAGTTCCACTCACCGTCGATGACCCCATCAAACCGGAATTTTCGATTTTGCCTTTAAATTTTTTATAAAAGGGGCTTTTGCGAAATCGCACCCTCCGTATCGTGAACATTCATCACATTAGTCGTAATTTTTTCATATCATTAAAAAGCTTGCCTTGCAAGGATTCCAAATATGTAACAATATCTGAATTTCGTTGAGAAACAGCTGAGATATAGGTGTTCAAAGATTGCAAGAAGTATTGTTCGTTGAAGGGCCATTTATTCTATTTAATAAATACACGATGTTCTGGAACATTTTGTTTAAGTATGAATAGCTATGCAATAGATATAGTGGATAGTAATACCGCTGTTGCCAACCATCATAAAATAATCATAAAAAAATCATAAAATAAATAACACATTCTAGAATTTTGTGTATTTATTAAATCGAATAAATGGCCTGCAGCGAACGATAATTCTTGCAATCTTTGAACGCCTATATCTCAGCTGTTTCTCAACGAAATTCAGATGTTGTTACATATTTCGAATCCTTGCAAGGCAGGCTTTCCAATGACATGACAAAATTACGACAAATTGAAGAATGTCCACGATACGGAGGGTGCGATTTCGCAAAAGACACTTTTTTTAAAAGGCTTATAAAAAAAATTTAAAGGCAAAGTCGAAAACTCGGGCTTCATGGGGTCATCGACGGCGAGTGGAACTAGTGGTGTTTCTAATTTCAAGCAATATGATAAAGATTTGTAGAAAAATCTGGGGGGGGGTTCGTGTCATCAGAAAATGACACTATATTACGGGACAGGGGGGGGGGGGGGGGGGGGGGGGGTGTTTCACGAAGCGTCATTTAATTAAATTGGCGTAAATGACGTATCATTTAAGAAATGTGTGTTTCATGAAGTTTCATTTAATTAAATTAAATGAAACTCCATTTAGCTGCTAAATAATAGTGTTTCACGAAGGTGTCATTTAAGATTTTATGTCATTTAATTTAAATTAAACCTCTGGGTACCATTTAACACTGTCATTTAACACTTAGAAATATTTATATCCAAGCAACAATGAATTTTGTTATCCAGAAAGAGGCCGCGTACACTCTGGTATGTTTTATATGTTTTTTGTATGTTTTATATGTTTTTTGTATGTTTTTTATATGCTTTGTATGTTTTTATATAATACGAATCCTATATATCCGATATAATCCGATATAAATCGAATACTTTCATGACAAACAATATTCGAGAACTTTTGACATATGTGAGATAAGAAACATATAAAAAACATACCAGTGTGAATGCAGCTTAAGATATACATTGCGATGTATGTATACATCACAATAACATTGTTTTAAAGTAATACAATGCTGCATCTCATGCTTCAACAGCGTCTTTCCCCCAGACCGAGAATATTTCGGGATCGATATAATCCGTTAGACAGCAAGCATCCAGAGTTATTTAAATAACATCACAGGTTTCCGAAAGAGATCATAGCAGAAATGTGCACTGGAATGTTTGCACGATTGGAACATCTCACAGGACTAAGCTGTAGTCTTCCTGTCTCTCTGCAGGTTTGCACAGCGCTAAGATTTTTTGCCCAGGGTTCATACATGGCTGTAGTTGGGGATATCAGCACATTTCAAAATCAAGTGCAAGTCGTTGTATTAAGAATGTGTCAACAATATATGTGAAGAGGCACCAAATTACGTTACTTTTCCAGACTTAAATACTACGAAGTATTCGTTTTATGAATACAGTAGCATGCCCTGTGTCATCGGTGCAATCGATGGCACTCATGTAGCAATAGAAACAATGGTATCAGTGTATCAATGTGATTCTTGTCTGTGGTCTGGATCTACAATATATAATTGTCTAGCAAAATTTTCAGGTGGAACCCATGCATGATGCGTTTGTTTTAACATCATCGGCCTTGTACGAATATCTCGAGAGCACACCTCAGGAATGTTGGTTGCTAGGAGATTCAGGATACCCCTGTAAGAAGTGGCTGCTGACACCACTAGACGAAGGGGCATCTGCACGTAACATAAAAGATGTTGTTGTTGCGCGATGTTGTATTGAAAGATGTAATGGTGTACTTAAACAACGGTTCCGATGTTTACATAACAAGCTACACTTTGGACCAGCGAGATGTTGTAAAGTGATAACAGCCTGTGTAGTACTGCACAACATAGCAATAAAGAATAATCTGGCTTTTGATTTAAACGAAGAAGAACTTGAGCAAATGTTGATTGATGACCCTGGAAGTCGATTGTGCCCGTGTCCTATAAGATACGTCTCAAGAAATTCAAGGGCTGTCCACCATGCTTATTCACTCCTTGAGGCTGCCAAAGCACAAGATTGTGCACTGGCTGGTCCTCACCGTGAAAGCAATGTCCTAGAAAGCGGAGGCGACTTTGTTCTAGTGTCTTGCTTGGGGGAAGCAATGAGCCATGAGACAATGTCTGGTTGGAGATGTGTGCATTGTACTTGACACAATGAACCCGGAGTAGCATTCTTGTGAATGTTCCATCCAGAGATTTGGTTTCCTCAGCAGTTAGAGCTTAGCATAGACTCCCATAGAGGAGTACTGGAACTTCTGCTGTTGTAAATAATCGGACCTTAAGTTTCCGATTAATTCTCTGTGACTTCCAAATCCTGGAAAGCCTATTCAAGGCTGCCCATGCCTTTCCCTTACATACATCCTTACGTTTTCGTAACACCAGTAGTATATGATATCCATAACTTGGGTCAATATTAATTTCGAGCCTTTGAAAAAAGTACCCTTGTGAATTGACAATCTTATGCTACATGGATGAGCACACTGGAAGACAATTCCATCGCAATCGGTGCTGTTTTTAATTTCGTTCATTTCACACATGATGGACAACATCTCTTCTTAAATAAAATACCATTCTGTGAGAAATAAAATACATTTCTGCTGGTTTTTTGGACAAGTTCTCTATGATTAATACCCAATACAGATGGGTATTCAATTTTGACAGTAATAATGAAAATACATAAGCGGTTTAAAATAAGTGTTCTAGAATATAGATTGTCAGGATTTTTAATAGTTAATTATTGATTGTTAAATATTGATTGTTAAAAAAAAACGCAGGAAAAGGCACAGGATACCGAAATTATTATGGCAAATTATTACAGATTATCAGTGATAACTGTTAATATACTGAAGTTTTACATAAACTGTATGTTTGAATTATAGCCAGTTCTAGGTGAGATAATAAATTCCAATGTTTGCTAATCTACATTTCCAGGATCATATGCCCTTTTCTCATGATGCTGCACATTGTTGGTATTTTCTGAAAGCCTATTGATAACATTTACGTTAAAAATAACTATTTACTTCAAGTCGTATAATATAGTACTTTATACTTTTGCTTGATTATCACCAAATCCCGTATCATTATAGGTTTTTCATGTGCCCTTCGGAATGGTATCTTGGCCCTGATAGGTTGTCCCATAATTAACTCATCGGTGATTTTCCTGTACTGGGAATGTGGCATGTTCGGGTAATTCATCAATCGTCTTTGAACTTCTTTTCGGGTCTTTCCCCATTGCTATTGCCACATGTACTGTCTTGACCAAACCTATGGGGCACCGTTTGGGACTTTATTTATCACTACCACACATGTAAATTTTAGATGTGTATGGGTGATATAATACAAGTGCCGTTTGGGACAAAATATGTTTTAGATGTGTATGGGTGGTATAATACAAGTGCCGTTTGGGACAAAATAAATTTTTGATGAGTATTAGCGACTTGGGGGTGAAGTGAACAAGGTAGTTCTGAGGAAATACATATTTGATAACTTAGAGAAAGATCTTGATTCGCATAATGAAGCTCATACTTTGCCTTCCATTACTTTGCCTACACCACGCATAAGGGAGGCTCTGGGTCAACTACGGGAGGAAATAAACATGCATTGTCTATGCACAATGAATGGTAGATATCCATGCAAGTTGTTGTGGTTAGGAAGCATGGCATCTAACAATAAAGATTTGGAGAATACGGATCCTTCTTTGGATATGCCGATGGTGATGACATTGCGACCGATGGGAATAGCGTAGTAGTACCTGACAACAAATTCATTCTATAGGTGACGAAAACCCAATGGTACCTACCATTGGTACCTACTGATGATAACTACTGGATGATAATTACTTCGGAATACACATTTATCGATCAGTCAGATACACTTTGATCAATAACTTATTAACCTGAAATATTATTTGAAAACGTATGTATATTTAATATCAATTAATAATAATATCCAATTATACTAGACTAAAATATAACAATAACAAGTATTATACGGTTTTAAACTTTCATTATGACTATGATAAGTATGTGATTATTCACATTCTATTTGCATGCTACACTGCTTGTAGTATAGTATTTGTGTAGACAAATAAACTCAAAACAAAACTGCAGTTAAATTGCCACCATGGAGTTAAAATTAGGAAGGGATGATGATCCAAAAATTACACAGCAATGGATAGAGAATGTAGTAATCATAACTAGATCAAGTATAATGCGCTCTTTGAATACTTCAAAGTTATCGAGAATAGGAACTCTGGTTTCTTTGGCACAAGTATCAGCCATAGGCATCCCCCGCATGTAGCTCGCCTCGACATCTTCATCAGGTATAAATCTCAAAGTGGGCTGCAGATCAAATCCTAATATTGGTACTTTATCTGATCCAGTAACAAAAGTAAGAAGCTCAGTCAAAGCTAAAATGTGGGATTCACTGTCACCATCGGTATAGGGTGCGCCCTCTGTAATATTATAATAAAGTAATTATAAAAAAATATAATTATATATATGAACAACAACATTGTTCTGCCATGCCGAACATGGAATAATTATTAATAATAATTAGTTAATATATTAAATTAATTAATTATTTTTCGTTTGTATCACATAAACCCACCCATGCTATATCATATAAACCATCACAGCCGGAACAAGTACTGTAGTATACAAGTATGCAGACTGGCAGGTATTACATACCAGCATTCATTACATAGGCCTATCAGTGCAGCAGTATAGGCCCTGCCTATATAGCCTATATAGTCTGGCAGTAGGCCTAGGCCTATAGAGTCATCTCAACTATGCCTAGGGAGGCCTATAGCTGTATAGGCCTACAGGTAAACGGCTGTACTGCTCTTTTGAAAAGTTTTCATTTTCGGTCAGTTTTCCGGCACTGGCACATGGCACCATGCATCCATGGCATACATTCCACTGCTCAGCTGGAGCAAAGCTTAGCCTGTATGTACCAGTAGTTTTAGTAATTATTGCAACAATCAGATCAGTATACGATGGTTCGACAACATTTGTGTCTACTGTTGACGGTGACAGAACCATTTGAAGTGTTATGGGGCATCCTCCAGGGAGACACACTTGCACCATTCTTGTTCATAATTGTTGTTGACTATATTCTACGCATGTCCTAAGATCATCATAATGATGATGGGGGTGATGATAACTCCACCTACTGGCTCCAGAAGTCGAGGAAATCCTGCCAAGTACCTAACTGATCTAGACTTTGCTGATGACTTAGAGGAGTACTCTCAGAATCACTAGAGTGAGCCCAACGGCTCCTCAGCTCATTATGCTCAGCTCAACATGCTGCTTCTAGTGTTGGACTTTTTATTAACTCCAGAAAGACCAAAATTTTGACAGTTAACTTTGAAAGTCCTCAGCAAGTCTCTGATCGGATGAGCATAAGCTCAAAAGATGGTATGCTTGAGCATGTGGATGACTTCTGTTACCTGGGATCATGGATCCGGAAGTCAGGTGAGGACCTTCGAATACGTAAGGGAAAGGCATGGGCAGCCTTGAATAGGCTTTCCAGGATTTGGAAGTCACCGAGAATTAATAAGGTCCAATTATTTAGAGCAGCAGTAGTTCCAGTACTCCTCTATGGGAGTCCATGCTGGGCTCTAACTGCCGAGGACACCAAATCTCTGGATGGCACATTCGCAAGAATGATACGCCAGATTCATTGTGTCAAGTACAATGCACACATCTCCAACCAGACACTATATAACATTGGAGGTGTCTCATTGGTTCCCCCAAGCTTGACACTAGAATAAAATCGCCTCCGCTTTGCAGGACATTGCTTTCGCCGTGAGGACCAGCCAGTGCATAATCTTGTACTTTGGCAGCCTCATGGAGTGAATAAGCATGGTGGACAGCCCATGACTTTCTTGAGACGCATCTTAAAGGACACTGGCCTTGAAGATGCGGATGATCTAGCAAATGTCATGGGTGATAGGGAGTTGTGGCGGTGCAATTTTGTCGATAAGCCGGCACAGCATTCTTAAAAATGCAGCTGCAATGCAGCATGCCGATCCTAGTAGTAGTACCAGTACACTGGCTGAGTATGGCTGTTAGAAAAAGGCAGAAAGGCGCTATGCTCAACATATCTATCGTCAGGAAATCTGTCAATGCTTCTCTGATGCAGCACATCCCCTGATCTCTGAACTACCACTTCGGACATATTGCCCATCATAGCATACTGGAGGGGTAGGCTGTATAATAGGGTGGAGTGAAAAATGTAATTTTTGTCGTACCCCCTTGGAAGTGTGGGAAAAAACGGACCTATATATCAAATTAAAATCAGCCAAATTTGATCGAGATCTGTCAAGGGGATCATCTGTCATACTCAACTTATATTTTTCAACTTTTGGGCACATTTTGGACTATATTTGTGCTTTTGTGGTCTCTAGCAAAATTTGCGTTGTAACGCTCGGATGTAAAAAAAATAGTTATAATTAGTTGCAAGCATTTATAGAACTACATATAATTCATTGGCAAAGTATAGTAGTAAATTTATTGACTAATGTGTCCCTAATGTAAACACAATTGCCATTTATCTTTCCCAAAAATGAAATTAATTTTGCTGTGAAATAATAATGTCCCTGTTAATTTTAATTAACATTTTGTTTGAGTGGGAAATTTAAATCAAATGAAATGGTCCGTGTATAGAAAAAGGTGGATTCATCTACAGTAATTAACATACTGCAGTTCAGAGTAGGCTACAATTACACACGGACTGCCTCTGATAATAAACTCAATTATCAGTACTCAACTCAGTATCAAGCACATTTGGACTTCAATGACTTTGCAACTAGATTACGTGACAAATACAAACAGGTAATAAAAGGAGTCGATGTAAATACTGAAAAAGAATCATTGAATACTACCCAGGATGATGACGATAACAACGAATCGAGATGCAAACCGAAACAGCCATGGGAGGTAAGTAAACATTTTACTAAACCATCCGGAAATAGTACGCTGGAGCAATTTTTAACAAATATATATACTGAAACGTTTAGTGATGAGAACATGAAATACGTGGAAAACAATCTCTCTTCAGGAAAAGGGAGGCTCTTAGGGAACTGAAGCGGGCAATAAAGGATGATGAACAAGGAACCATTCTTAGGATACAGGATAAGGGCTCAAAACGCTTTGTTCTAACCAGTAAGGAAAATTACGTAAGTGCAGTTGAACATTACCTAGGTGACACTAATATTTTCATTAAACATAGTAATGATCCTACAGGTAAATACAAGAATAAAATAAAAGAATTTGTTAATAAATGGAAAGATACAGTACCAATAATTAAACGTTGTGAAAAATGGCTCACAAAGGATGACGTCAAACCTGGAACTGCTTTCGCGAATGTGAAGACACACAAACCAAACTGGCCATTAAGGAATATTTTATCGGCCTGTGGGACAGCCTCAGAGAATCTGGCCGTTTTCTAGAACATTTTTTAAAAAATTTTGCCACTGCACATAAAGCATATCTCAAAGACACACACGTCATCTAATAAAATTCAATCAATTTAATATCAATTTAAACATAATTATAGTATATAAATATTATACGTAATGAAGATAGAGAACATTTATTAGTCTTATAAAATAATCATCATAATAATCATAAATCTAAATATATACGAGAAGTAAGTTCATTAGGGAAACGTTTAAGTCCGGGGTCGGATTGAGTTAGATTCCTAGAGGAATTCCGGCACCATCGTCAACCCCAATGCTGCGCCATTTGGTGCGAGACGATCTGAAGCAGGCGCACGTAGCCCTTAGGACGCCAAATGACATACGTGCCCTCACCCAACCCATGACACAGCTGTAGGGCTTCATCCATTTCGTTGACAGCCTGTCAGCCAGTCTCTTCAGTGTCATGGAGTACTCTGGGCCGAGAACACCATCCACCGACACCACGAGCGGGGTAAAATCTGCTTGGCGAAGGGTGCAGGCGTCATGATATTTTGACTTTTTCTGAGTCTCCGCGTCAATTAGTATGGATGATATGGAGCGAGCCACATACGAGGGGGCGTCAGGGTCAACGACCCGGACATCAAATAACGCCCTTCTCTGTGGCTGCCAGTAACCTCTCACTGAAAGATCAGCCCGCAGACCCACCACACCATTCTCCTCATTTGCCTCCCGGATCACTGGCTCCCTCATGATGCAAGACTCTGGGAATGCCAAACCGAACAGGTCCCCCTGGGTGTCCCTAACCTCGTTATGGCGTAGAGTCACCAAGCCCCCCTTTTTGCAGTCGAGTGCATGTGTTAATGAAAACGCATCGCCGCATCCGTCACACCTTGCGGGCGCACCCACTAAAGGACGTCCATACCGGAGGGACAAACCATCTCTGAATTCGTTGGCAGACAAATCAAAGTGGTTGCGTGCAACTGGGGCAACCGTAAGCCAGCCTGATGTGCGTTCCGAAACAGCCCGTTGGATTGTTCTGATCCTTTCTGGCGTAAAACTGTGAATCAAATTATCATGTACTTCTTCTGATTTTGCATGCTTCCATAGCCGGAGGTTGTGTTGGGCTGTCTTCTGACAACTCTGGTGGTCTGTGAATGAGAATTCAATTTCTCCCTTGATTGCTGCAACTGCTAATGCAGTACCCTCCCGTGAGGTTTTGTAGGACTGTGCTGCTGTCTCAACCGGATTACGAACTGACAGTCCACCAAAACGAGTTGGCTGTGCGAATAAGTCTCGCTCTGAAGGCGTTACCGGACCCCCAAGGATAGCTGGAACAAAAGTGTCTGCTACCATTTTCTCGATCGTTGCATATGGTGTTGGAGCTTCTCTAGTATCAATCGGAACGACTCGCTGAAGATAGTCCCACTCACATTGGAGGCTCCTGGTGAATGCAGCATACGCTGCCTGTGGATGGTTGACAGCAACCCCTGAGAGTCGAGCTACTGCCTGTTCCCATCTGGCTACCTTCAACGAGATGAAATCCGCCTGAAGAGTAGCATCCCCAACGAATCCCCCAAGAGTGCGGGTACCCTTCACGATTCCACGTCCATTCACCTGTATCCCAAGGTCACGAAACAACTCTCGTGCCATAGAAATATCGCTATCCTCAACTACCAAAAGACACTTATCTGGCTCAGGGTAATAACCATATGAGGGGCCCAGTTTAGTGAGGAGAATGAACCAGTCCCGCAAGGCTGTCAATGCAGCAGCATTCTGCGCATCGTCGGCATACCATACTTGTGTCCATATGTCAGGGTTCTTCAGCTTTATAATTAGTGGGAACACAGAAGAAGCATAACCCAACATCGCGAGAGGGTCCCCCTGAGTGAAGCCTTCCCTGCTGAGAAGGATTACCAGTCCCTGTTTACCACGGACAATCAGATAAGCGTAACCCCGGTACGTGTTGAATAGGAAGCGTGAGCATCGAGGCCAGAGAACACGAATATTCCAGAGGGCTGTCACTCTGTTTACCGCATTAAAAGCATTACTCGCATCAACAAGTAAAACACCCCAGCCGTCTCCCTGGTGACCCTCCCATAGGTCGCGGACAGCGTGAACAGCAGCTTCAATTCCTGCAGAAAGGCCGCTGCACAACTGGTCTGTTCCACACAATTGCTGTACATCAATCCGCGTCGTCTCAGCCATGCATTTACCAAGAACTCTCCGTAATGCCTCGCCAACTCCAATTGGGCGTACACCCGGACACTTATCCAGGGCAATTAATCTACATGCCATGAGTGCCCGAATTGATGACCATTCCACCACTTGATTAGCCAACCTGCGTACTAAGCTTGCTACAGCCTCTCGCAGGCGGGAACTGGCTGTTGCTCGGTAGAGAAGCATGTCCTGCCAGTGCAGAGCATCTGCTCCACCAGGACCCGCACCCCCATGAAGACTTCGGGCCACTGCCTCAACGTGGTTGGCTGTGATGTCAACGTTCTCTAACACCGGGAGCTCCTTGTTCAGATTGTGTAAACTGTCCATTGATGGAGGTGTTGGGCAGGGATGTTTAGCCTGGAGAATATCCAGGACCCGTTTCTTTTCCCCCTTCACGTCAATCTCTGCCTGAACGTCCAATACCCCACCCTGGTCACGCTCTGTGAACCATCGGACAGCATCCCGTTCGCGCCCTTGAAGAATAAGGCGTGTAAATACCCGTTCCCTGTGGTTCTGCTCGTCTGCTTTGCTTACAACACGTTGACGTGTGAACCCTCTCTGGCACCGATCCATCTCAACTAGCAGCTCACTGTAACTTTCCTGTTGCCACAGTTCAATATGGCGTTTCAGCAAACGGCGGATGTCCGCCCCTTTAACTACCTGCTTGTCTCGTTGTAGCATGACAACCTCAAATACCATGAGACGTTCAGAATTGACTCTCCCGTTTGAAAGAGCCTCCACTTCAGCACACAGGGTGGTAGAGTAAAGTCTGCCGACTGCGCCACCGGGGACTGTGTAAAGGGAAGCTTGATTGGTCGTGGCTCGGCGCCAGAAGGACTGCCATGGATCACCCCCAATAGGATCTGGGTCACCACCATCACTGTGGAGTAGGCAAGCACCAAAAGCACGTTGCATCAGCGCATCAATGTCAACTTGGGTTGAGGGAGAGACTTCTGGATCTTCCAGGGTTATACATCCGTCATCATAGATTGGGACCTCAATTATAGTCGAGTCAAGAATTGAATGTTCCTGTTCGAAGGGGGCATCTTTTATTGTCTCACTAGCGCACTCATCCATTAAAACAACATTGTCAGGAATCACGGCGTTGGTATTGACATTCTGTACCCGGACCCGCCATGCATTAAGATTGCGACACAAGCCATTAGTAGATGGTTGGCAGTCTGAACAAAATGTGTTTTTCTTCCTGCACTTACAGTTTAAGCAGGAACCTGATCTACACGAACAACAATGCTGGCTTTGGCTCATCTCCATTCCAGTAGACTGAATTATTACTTATTTAAATTAATAAATTTGTATTCCTCAACTTAGCTATTTTTTTTTTTTTTCAAAATAATTAATAAACTAAATTTAACAATTTATTATAAATCGTATTTTTGTGGCAACAATTACGAAATAGCTAGTAATTAAAACAAAATTAAACCTGGAAATTTACTCTGAAAATTTAGTCACACTCCTCTTATTCAAAATTCTAGAATCCAATTACTATATGGATATAATTACTATATATATATCGTCATCTAATAAAATGGATTCAACAACAGAATAAAAGATTTGCCCCCTTTCCCACTTCAGCAAAACTTATTTCTGTAGACATTACAAACTTCTTCCCTTCAGTGGATAACAATGACATAATGGGTATTGCAGCAGTTAGGAGAACAATTACGGAACACCCAGATTTATTACTAGAAGACTCTCCCCCAGTAGAATGTTTGACTGAAGCTCTAGAATTATGTTTAAATTGTAATAATTGTAGTTTTAATGGAAAACATTACACACAAGTGCACAGTGGGCCAGAAACCCTGTTTTGCGGCCAAAATTCATTATTTCTAAAAATATTCATGATTTGAGCACAATTTTTAACCTGTAAGGGTTTTCGACAGCGGCGAATCTTCTGAGATGGGTTTCAAATTCTCAAATGGTAGCTTTGTGCCATTTCTGGCACGTGCCAAAATCGGCATATTTGGCAAACACAATAGACACAGGCAGAATGGCACAGATTTCGGTTTCACAAGGTTTAACAGGGTGCTGAAGCGTTAACAAATGGTTTCAAATTCTCTAGTACCGTAGAAGTGACTTTTGAGCTTGTGGCACATGGCACATGTGTTAAGAATGGCACAAAATATCAAAATCTCTATTGCTTCATAGAAATGTTGCATTTTCGGTATTTATAGGTTTTCAAAGGTGGTGATTAGATTACAAATTGTTTCGAATTATCTAGTGGCACATAGGTGCCACTTTTTAGCATTTGGCACATGTGTTTAGCATGGCACAAAATATCAAAATATCTATTGCTTCATAGAAATGTTCCATTTTCGGGATTTATAGGTTTTCAAAGGTGCTGATTCGATTACAAATGGTTTCGAATTATCTAGTGGCACATAGGTGCCACTTTTTAGCATTTGGCACATGTGTTTAGCATGGCACAAAATATCAAAATATCTATTGCTTCATAGAAATGTTCCATTTTCGGGATTTATAGGTTTTCAAAGGTGCTGATTCGATTACAAATGGTTTCGAATTATCTAGTGCACATAGATGCCACTTTTTAGCATTTGGCACATGTGTTTAGAATGGCACAAAATATCCAAATCTCTATTACTTCATAGGAATGTGCCATTTTCTGTTTTTATAGGTTTTCAAAGGTGGTGATTAGATTACAAATTGTTTCGAATTATCTAGTGGCATATAGGTGCCACTTTTTAGCATGTGGCACATGGAATATCTGTTTAGCATGGCACAAATTATCACACACAAATTTTCAAAGCTTTTGATGCGATTATTTTGACATGTTCCATAAAAGTGGTACAATTTCCTGCAAACTTAGTAAACTAAAGTATTTTTTCAGCATTGAGCTCTGCCACGACGTCAACGTGTTGCAGGGAGACAGAGTTTGACTTTTTGTTTGACCTAAGGCTGGAAGCCAAAAACCAGAATGTTGGAGTCTTATTGGATCCCAAGCAAAGTGCATACTATATGTGCTATTGGCTTTTTGTTTGACCTAATGCTGGAAGCCCAAAACCAGAATGTTGGAGTCTTATTGGATCCCAAGCCAAGTGCTTACTATATGTGCTATTGGCTTTTTGTTTGACCTATTGCTGGAAGCCTAAAACCAGAATGTTGGATTCTTACGGGATCCCAAGCTTATCAGTATACTAAATTTTAAAATATTTTGTCAACATCAAATGGTTTCAGAAGATGTAACACATCTTCAGGAATTGCAGTCCTTTTGATGTTGTTGGTAACGTTACGTAGTGATGAGATATATGGGTCTGATGAACAAAGCAATCGGTTCATCAGATCACGGTTCGTATCAACCCTTGAAGATTTCCGCGAGAAACACTCTCTGAACCTCTTGAAATCTTTGTTTCGAGCTTCCTGTGCCTCTTCACTATACATGCCTATTGGCAAGGACAAAGATTTAATTGCAAGGTGTCCATGGATTAGGACCTTATGCATTGATTGTGGCATGTAGTACCATGGAAAAAGGGTTACATAACGTCTAGCTGTTTCAAGGGCATATTCTTGAAATTTGTCAGCATCAACATCGAAGCCACAACAAAGAGAAATTAGGATGATGTGCAGTCGATCTAGGAATGATTTGTCAATGCCAACTATTCTGGCAGAGACCTCAGCATTTTGGAATACCCTTCTTGCTGTATTTCCATCATTGGAAGTACCAGAGCCACCAGATTTGGGTTGATCTATGATTAACCCAAGTTCAGTATGAAACTGGTCTTGGATCAGTGCTTTCTCCGTTTTCATAATCTGCTTTGCAGTTTTACCCCTAACAGACCATACTTTAAGTGTTCTTCTGTAAGCTATATGCAGCAAGCATTCCAGAAAACGGATCCACTGATGAAGTGTGGAAAGACCATGGTGGTACATGGAGTTCTTTTCTGTGACTTTTCTCTTCAACAGAAGGTCAATTTCATTCATAAATGAAGGTGTGGCGCCACACAAAGAACAACTTTGGCTGCTGTCAGTCATATCAGACAGCGCGGTGTGTACCTTGCCATCTATCATTGTTACATCAATGATGTGCATTACTGAGAGCTTAGAC
Organism: Nemertoderma westbladi; assembly: GCA_032718475.1. Classification (NCBI taxonomy): domain Eukaryota; kingdom Metazoa; phylum Xenacoelomorpha; order Nemertodermatida; family Nemertodermatidae; genus Nemertoderma; species Nemertoderma westbladi. The sequence goes on from JAUCBJ010004610.1 coordinate 57,487, forward strand.
AGAGAGGTATCAGCAGGGATGACTTCACTACAGCTTGATTTTACATCAGCTATCTCTTTAAATAGCCTCTCTTGCTCATCGGTGATTCGCGTTTCTTTGGTATACTCGAAGCGAACTGGTCTACAATATAAGGTAGACGAAGGATGGTGGTTTCGCCATACAACCTTATGATGTGGGCTGCATTCTGTAAAAGCTCGGAGTTCCAGTGGAACCAAGCATGTAATAAATATGGATGAGTCATCAGCAAAGTTTGCTCCAGAACTTGGAAGCTGTTTGTATGAGGACTGTCCAGTGCTCCCATCAAAACCCACCTTGCTTCGCAACACCATTCGGCAAATATCGCCCGTATTAGTGATGATTGAGTGAATTACTTCACTACTAGTGTCACAAATACGTTTGGTGGTATGGTCAAGCAGGTTTTGCAATGGGACAGATGCCTGATAATCCTGGGAAATTATTCCTAATGGGTAACACCTATTTTTGGCTTCCCGGACGTGATTGTATGCTGGGTAGATGTTGACACCCTTAGAACATGCTTTGTTTCTGATTATCTGGTATATTGATTTACTTAATTTTCCATCGAGCATTAGTGCAAGAGCTTCATCATCAGAATATACTACAGATGATTCGGGCTCGGTAGAAACATGCTTGATTATTTCAGATGTACGTTTTCTACCTTCAGCTTTCAAGGAAGCTGCAGTTGCTGCGACAAGAGCAGGAGTTTTAAATTCCGATGTTATTTCCTGTACTCGTCTGCGTTTCGTACGATCTGAAGCTTCCCCAAAGTCTATTGTTCTTCTACCTGATTTATTTTTGCGAGAAAAATAATTATTTTCTCCCGCCTCAACACTCATATGATCTTGCTGATGTTGTTGTTGCTGAGGTGTAACTGGCGATGGTAAACAATCACCTTCAGCTACAAAGGTCGAATGAAGCCATGCATAATTTTTATTTTCGAATTTAGACAGGATTCGACATGCTGATTGCCACTTAGCTCTGTACTTTATTAAGAATGTTCTAAGAATTTTACCAACTTTCAAAGATGAGGCAGATGGGTTCTGCTCCATGACAAAATTTAAAAGAGCATCAAATTGAGTAATTGGGGATTTTCCCTCTAGGTTGGACCTGATATAATTATGTAGATCAATACGCAACATTTTGTTTGTACTATTTTACTTAATATTTAAATATTATATTTGTGATAAGATGTATTTATAGATTCTCATAAACTTTTAAAAAATGTGCTGTAATTTTAATTTATAGAGTAAGAAGTGATAGCAGAGCCAGAAGTGATTGCAAAGCAAGTTAACTCAAGATTATATAAGTCAATACTTGTATTTATTATACTAATTTAAGTCACATTGTGCAGTACATTGCATTATTCAAGTGACTGTCTGACTATGAGATATAATTATCCAACATGACAAAGAAGTATTATACTTTCCATGCTGCTGCTTATATAAGACGATACCGGTATTTTATATACTAATTTAAAACACACTGTGCTGTGAAGTACATCGCATTATTCCAGTATCCAGTAGTGACTGTCTGACTGTGAGGTATAATTCTCCAACATGACAATGAATCATTATACTTTCCATGCTGCTCCTTTATAGTGGAATTGGCAGGTACAACCTACGCAATTAGCCAATCACAAAGCTCATGCATTAACAACCGCAATATTACAGAGCCATTGAGATTGGCTAAATGAAACCAGATAAGAATAGTGAGTAGAGTAGATGATGGTGTCATGGCACTCAGAGAACCTGCAAACAGCCTAAAAGTCAAAATATCGTAAAATTCTGCTGGTCAACTTTTTTGATTTCTCATAAAAGTAGCAGATGGTAGCAGCTAATTTTTGATGTTTTTCAACCATGAATGATCGAGTAACAAAATCTGATACAAATTTTTGCGGAGCTCAGCGGAGCTTTTTTTCCCTGGCTTCCTAAAATTTAAAATTATCACATTTTGTAAATATTTTAGAACATTTTACAATATAAATTTTAAACTATTGCCCCTACCAACTCGATTGTGTCATTTTTGGAATCTACTGGAAGAGTAGAACATTTTGAAAAAAAAAATTTTTCAATTTGAATAAAATGTTTTGATTTTATTGGAAAAATATTTATTTTGTGTATAAAATGTGAAAATTGTGCAAAAAATTCTAGAATTTTGAAATTTTTGCCAAAATCAGAAAATTTTGAAATAAAAAAATTTTTTTTTTGCTTTTTTTTAGTCAATATATATATCACCTTTAACTTGGGATGCCAAAAAAAAAAAATTTGAAAACATTATTTTTTTTGAGTTTTGACCACCTCTGGCCCACTGTGAAGTGGATGGGTCAGCAATGGGCCCATCATACTCTTGCTCTTACACAGACATTTTTGGTGCTGAATATATTGATACAGCAGTCCGAACTTCACCAAAGCCTCCAGAAGAATGGAAACGATTTAGAGATGATGGAATAGCTATTACACTTGAACAAGAAGATGAAGATATCGGTATTCTGATTGACCACCTCAACAATACCGTTAAACCTGGGAAAATAAAGTTTAAATTAGAAGAATATGGAAGGAAAATTAATTACTTAGATTTAACTATATTTTTTGATGACAATGGAATACTTCAAACAAAAATATACCACAAACCAACAGACGTCCATCAATATATATGTCCGCACTCAGCCCATCCGCACAGTCAACTTAAACACGTTCCATATGGGGTTGCCCTACGATTGAGGCGTACCAATTCACGAATGGAGGATTTAATGCAAGCACTTTATGAATATGGAGCAGCATTCATTGCTAGGGGTTGGAGAATGGCCGATGTTACTACACAATTTGCAGCGGCAGCTATTCAGACACAGTTAGAATCTCTACAAAATGATAAAAAAACGAAATAAAAGTAAATATACCATATTTTATGTTAGTAACACTGAACCTATATTAGGATCAATACAAAAGATAGTAGACAAACATACACCTATTCTAAGAACAGACATCAGGACCAAGCAACTCATTGACTCATAAAATAGTAAATATTAACCGTAGGGCCCCTACGCTAAAGGGAATTTTAGCTCCATCCAGTTTAACATCAAAGCAGAAGAACCAGGCAAATACAACACAGGCTGGATCTAAAAAATGTACAAGACAGAAATGTATACCATGTGAAGCGATAAAACCAACAAAACAATTCGGATTAACCTCGACCCGTTTGAAAACTAAATATGAAATTAAACAGCGCCTTACCTGTGATGACAAAGATATAATATATTTAGCAAAATGTAAAATATGTAACTTACAAGGAATCGGATCAACTGAAACATTTAAACCAAGGCTATCACAATATAAGTCTAATATAAAGAATCATAAGCCACAAACGACTATAGAGAAACATTTTTGTAAAAATGAAAACCATGATTTTTCGCATTTCGAAATAACACCCATTGAAAAGGTCCATTACAAAGGCAGGGGAAAGAAAGATCAGCGACGGGAGATCCATACAAGGGAAGGATACTGGCAGTGCACCTTAAGAACAATCAAGCCATTTGGTCTCAACACTATAAATGAAGCGGTTTGCAATAATTTCGGCTAAGCCGTATTTAATCCAGATCAGAGAACTCATTATGTAGACTAATTTACTGTAGACGCTTAATTTTCATGGAAACTGTAATGAATTAGCTATTTATTTATTTAATTATTTAAATCACTTGAAAAATAAATATTATATTATTTCGAAAGCTTGTGTAATTTCTTATAATTTTTATTTAACGTGGTTGATCTTGGTTTCCTTACAATTATATTTATATATTTATATATATGGCCATATATATACATACGATGGGTGTATCAGAGGTTGATTTTGATGCCCTGCCGAAAACAGGAAACATGGGGAACACGAATCGAGACTATCAGACAGATAGTCACCTATCAGACACCTGATACTGGCTCCAGAAGTCGAGGAAATACAGCCAAGTACCTAACTGATCTACACCTTTTCAAGATGTAATTCCGAAAGTGTAATATGTATTTCTGAACTGTAATAAGAATAAAAATAGAATCATAATAATGCCTTAATGGCCAGGTGTACACTACAGTAGAATACTACTATTACTGTACTGGGCCTACTGTAAGTGTCACTGTCATGGTTGAATTGAATTTTATTAAGAGCGGGGAACTGATTGAGACTGAGGAGCGTGCTATTGAGTTTGCACAAAGCTGGTGCTTCTCCTCTGTACTCTACAACCAAATGGGCAACCAACCCTATGTATTTGTCCTTTTCCGGGTTGTAATGCCCAATCCAAAATTACACTGGTGAAGGACAGGGGATTCATGCGGCTTGTTTGGCATTGCTCTCGTAATAAGCACAAATTAACTGCACATTCTGGAACATTGTTTGGGAAGAGTCGGTTAGAGTTTTGGCAGATTCTGGCCATTTCGTATTCGTTTGCTCTCAATGTTCGAATGCGTACTGCACAGCACATCTGTTGCTCGTCAACATTGTTAGGGTGCAAGGCAATGGATTTCTTGTTGACTGGTGCAATTTTATTACAGAATTAATGTACCAGGTGGTGCAATTTTATTGGAGAATTAATGTACCAGGATCAAGAGGTTTCACAGCCAATGGGTGGACCTACACATATTGTCCAAATCGATGAGACACTATTATGGTGGGGGAAAAAAATGGTATGGAAGCATGGTATGGAAACGCCCAGATGATAAAGCCGCTCTACCACGTTTTGCAACGTGATGCAGAAACATGGAGAAGCATGTTACTGGTGGAACCAAAATACAGTCCAATGAAAATACGGTCTGCATATTGTGATGTGAATGTTGGCATAACAAATGCTACCAACTCATGGTCTGCTCCGACTGGTCTGACCAATGGAACAGGGACCTACATACATGAAACCGTCAACCATTCGGTTGAGTGGGTGAGTGCGACATGCACCCACAGCCCACACTCAACGTATAGAGTTAATGTTGGGTTATCCACAATAAGAAATGTACAACACTGCAACTTATTGCTGGCCACCTGGCAGAATTTTGGTGGAGACTTTTAAATCGCGTCCAACCTTTCTCGAATCTCCTTTTCAAACGTTACTACCCTTTCTGAATGTCTATACGACCTGACCTAACCAACCCAAAGGCCTTTTTCAGGGCCACCATGCTGGCATGTGAAATAAAACAACCGCACCATATCGCAATGCAACAGTTTTATTAGCTTGCCATATAGATTAGGCATACATTAAACTATAGTAATACAATTTCCTTCAAATAACTTAATTAGGAGCCCGCTCGACACCATGATACTTACTGTAAAACTCTCAGGTCATATAACACTGACTTGACTCGCTGATAATAATCCAGAGTACAGATCGATGAGGTTGCCAATATTTATGTACTTAGTTCAACCATACTGTTTGTTTAGGCCCTACCACTCTCTGGCAAAGTTGAATTTATCCATAGACTACATTACTGTGTGTTTAATATTTCACACAGCTGCTGGCCTTCACACTCGACCCAAAGAGAATTTGTAATGTTATCCAAACCAGGTGAATGAACACTGAACAGTCTGTTAAGTACTATTGCACTGTAATCTCATCTAACAATAATTGTTTTATTTTGAATAGATAACAGGCATCCTCTACCCAACCCTACAATTAATTCTCAAAATACAAACATAGACATCAAATCTTTTTAAATATACTTTTTCCATGTTTCGGACCAAAAATGTTTTAATTTTTTTTTCTTAACCACTACTGCCAATCGATTCCCTTGCAAAAATAATGCAAACAATTTTTTTTCAACATTTTATGTTTGCTGAATTTTTTGGCAACTGGGGGGAGGGGGGCAATTTTTTTCAATCCGCTATAACTCCGGAACGCTTGGTCCAAATTTGATGGGGTTATTATTTCTCAACTTAATTCGATGTCCTCTTTCAGCCTATCCATGTTTCGAAACCCCAAACATCGCCATTCAAAAATTAAGTTTTCCTAGTTCTAGACCAATTTCAAAAAAGTTGCAGTATTTTATTAATAACTGACAATGGGGATTACAAATTGATTTGCAGTAACCTATCAACTGTAGGGTATTCGAATCATTTTCAGGCTTTTGAAGTTGAACAGTTTGATTCTCTGTTTGTGGTTGATTCTGTAGATTCACTGATTACTCCGTGGCCATTACAAATGCATCTACGTTGCCAAAAACTTTTCATACCGTTGCGACACTGCATCTAAATTACATTGTTCTCTGTTCTCTCATCTGCGTATTTCTCACTCTACCTATATATATTATAAACTTCAATTATTTTTTATGGTCTTATAAGCCTATATAAATATATTAATTGGTTTACTTACTGCTTGCTTTTTCTGAAATATGAAAGATATTCATGGTTTTGTTCGTAGTTATTGCAAGGAGTGCTCTGAGAATGAGTGTCCTGAGTACTATACTCCCGACGACCCAGGTAAACCCCAAAATTGTACTTATTGTGGTTGTCCACCAGTAAAACATAATAAGGTGGTTCCTGTTGACAATGAAGTTATAGAAGAACGCTACGACACTGGTGCTGTAAATTCATCGTCAGTGGTGACTGAGAGTGATGTTAGTAAAGATGCCCAACAGGAACATAATAACTAACTAACTAACTATAATTAACTAATTTATAAGTACGAAGAAAGTTAGCACAGAGGTAGACTTGGGACAAAAACGTGTGTTTTAAAAAAATGGACGACCACAAGCCAATAAAATGACAATAATGAAACCAGAAAACCATAAGACTATAAAATTATCAATGAGACGCTAATAAAATGCAGAAATAACGTAATGGATTTGATCTAAAACAGATGAAAACAAAATAGATATTTAAAAACAATTAACTACTATTAAAAAGCAGACAAAAGAACTGGAGACAGACTGACAGACAGGCCAAGAAAATGACAAGATTAACAAATAACCTTGGGCATAATAAGTGAATGTTAAAATTTAAAAGCAGTGGAGACAAAATTCATCTCCAAACTCCTCAACACAGGCTTTGTGATACCAGCAGAGACAGTATTCACATTCTATCCACTCCACCACATCATCTTCATTCAAGCAATTTAGGACCAGATAATGATGTTACGTGTGGCAGGAAAACCTTTTCAAACCACATCTCGAACATTCGCGAGTTGAACCACCCACTTTCTGATGTCTCAAAAGCAGTCCCAGGAGGCCCACCTTCAGTCCAGCCTTCATACAGATTGGCAGCCTTGTATACCACCATAGGAGGGAGCATTGTTCCAGCTGCAGACCCACACCACATTACCAAGATGTTCGTCTTCGAATTTAATTAATCTAAATTTAAACAAGGGTTCCGAAATTGATTGAATTAAAGTATAAAAATAGGCCACAATAATGGATACTGGATAATGGATAATAATACATGCAGATTAAAAGGTAAGTAGACTATAGATAACAAATTTGTTGGACATCGTCGCTAGATCAGTTAATATGGTTCGAAAAATAGACATCTGTTTTGAACACCGCTAGATCCACTGGTACAATATTGGCTTATAGCCATGAAAATGGAATTATAAATTATAAAATGATGTATAATAGAGATACACCAGATATCTAAGGTAAGTTGAAATACTCTAATATACAAGAACAGAGCCCCCGAACAGCTGTTTTTTCTTTGTTTTTTTTTTTTTTTTTTGTTTTTTGTTTTTTTTTTTTTTGTTTTTTTTTTAGTTTTTTTTTTAGTTTTTTTTTTTTTTTTTCTCCACCCTGTTCTATTTCCATGCACCAACATACTACTAAAACTAATTAATTATTATCACAATTATATTTGTAGATAATCCATATTTCAATGTTTAATCAATTGTAAAGCTATATCGAAATTGATGATTGGAATCAATTATTATTTTTTATCAATATTATATCTAGCAGAGCATAGATCACTTAATCAATGTCAATGCATGTTTATATCATATAATGCATATTGGTACTATTTCAGTATTTTCTCTATTGCCATGTAAGATGATGTAGTATATACTGATTGATTTTTTATTGGTACAGAGCCATCAGTAATTTTTGTACTACACATATTACCTTATACAACATCTGAAATGTTCAGAAGGGGAGTAACATATATAATGTATAATTATATGAATTCTTAAGTCAGTAGTTATCGTATTTATTTTCCGACCAATAATTAGGCCTTACCTCCATACTGAGTTTGTCCCAACCATGGTGCAGTTACAGTGAATTGAAGGAAATACAACCAAGGCAATCTATCCACTTCCAAACATACCAGCCAAGCTATTTCTCTCCGATGTTATCATCATAGCATCATGCATGTGATAATCACAATACAGACAAATAAACAAAAATGCAAATAAACACAAAAAACGAAAACAAACAACAATCAAGGAGAAGCAAACATGGAAACATATTAATACGAACAAATAGGAACAATATTAACAGCCTTTACAAGGCAACATAAAAACCACAATAAAATTTCTTCCTGACGGGATAGTGTCCAGCCTCAATAGGGCGGGATTTCCAGTCTTGATAGGCGGGATAATACGGAGGGTTATCCAGCCTCATTAGGGTAGAGTTATCAGTCGCAATAGAGTGGTACAGTTTAAGCCAAGGCACAATATTATAAAACAATTCCCCCAGGCGGGAAAATTCCTACCTGAATAGAATTGAAAAAATATTATAACCTTGAAAAAGACTGCCTTTCTAAAGCGACATACTAACTAAACTCTATTAGGTGGGTTATCCAGCCTCAATAGGGCGGGATGTTCTGTCCAGCCTCAATCACAAGCATTATAAAGGCAAACTTTGTAAGGATTCTTACTTGCTTCTTGCAAGCCTTCTTAAAAGAAAAACGTAAAAAAGACAAAAATAAAAAGACAAAAGTAAAATAACTTATGTCAAAAGACAAAAGTCAAAAGACAAAAATCAAAAGACAAAAGTCAAATCACAAAAGTCCAAAGACAAACGTCAAAATACAAATGATAAAAGTCATAAGACAAAGTCAAACAACAAAAGTCAAAAGACGAAAGTAAATAGACAAAAGTCAAAAGATAAAAGTCAAAAGACAAAAGTAAAAAAAATTTTAAAATAAAAAGACAAAAAAAAGGTGAAGAATAAAAAAATATAATAACCTTGATAAAGCTTGCATTTATAAGGCAGAACTCTTAATTTTAAGTCTGAACAAGATGGGTAGGGTAAGTTTTGAAGGTTGCAAGTTTGGCATAGCTGCATAAGCTTAGGTACATTGCACATTGACATAGTAGTAGAAGAAGAAGAAGAAACGGTAATCTATTGGGATCTCGGCCTGCAAATCATCTTGAATGAACTCCTAGCATTGAACCATGGTGAGTTCAAAATGCTTTGCATTTCCATCTGCATCAATATAGACATCGGCATTATATTGACGCACAATCTCAATACCCATAGCGTATTCCTGATCTCGTCCTTTAGTCATATCCCCACCTGCAGGACCTGTCTCAGCTATGTCATGCCATCTAGTCTCAAATCTCTGACGGTTATCTGTATTGAGCTTACTCTTGGTATCACCAGGAAACCCGTATACGAAAGCATACAGAGAGCATGGATGTAAAACAGGATTCTTTGTAAACTCCGAACCTGTTTTATTTTGATGACTCTGCAGTCTAACCTTCAGGTTCTGAGTTTCACCAGTGTAATTCACATTAGGCAACCGAATGCTGATGAGCATATACACAAATCCAATTTGTGCACCAGGGATTTCCCTAAAGAAGGGTCTGAATGGATGATAATGGAACATGATAGGTTCCGGAGGGGCCCCAAGAAGAATATTAAGACGTCTTAATAAATGGTCTATATAATCTTGATTTGGAGATTTCTTGCGAAGCAAGATACAGATACAATTGAAGGCTTCATCCATATTACCAACAATTGTAGATGTGCAGAGATATCGTACCCTTGATATTAAGGTTGTTATCTGGGTTTTTAGCCATAGCTTATACTTACTCTTGGCATCAGATGAGATCTGCGTCGCTAAACTTGGAGCATCTTGACCTTGTATGGCATGTACTGTCCCAGCTCCAAAGTAGCGCACAGGAAACTGTATCCGCCTGCCAAGAAGACTACTTCCAAAACCTGTAGAAGTTGGTGCACTTGGCCATTGCTTAACTCTAGCCACGGGCCAGGTGTCCTCAACCTCTTCAATGCGACGACAACCTTTTGGAACAACAGCCAATTCCAAGAAATCATCACAATCAGCAGGTACTGATTTGACAACAGACAATTGACCATTGGAAAATTGAGGTTGCCCAGAAAGCTGATTGTATGTAAACCGAAGGATCTGGTTTAGAAATAAAACCAAATCCATAGGTTCTCGACAAGATCTCGTTATTGAACTGATAATGCTGGGCGTGTTTGTAGTCTTCCATGAGCTAGTATTTGAGGCAGTAGCACTAACCTCATCATGGCCACGTATTACTACTGTCCCAGGCTCGTTCCTATGGAAGGATAGATACTTCTCCAGTACTTCTTGCTCTGCAGCTCTAGTGCCAACAACCTTCAAGACATCATCTGGAACATCATCCCAGCTATCGACAAAGTTACACCACTGCTTCAATATTGAAATCACTTCATCAATCTGGTTTGGAGATGGGTTGGAGCTTCGCATAATATCAATGACATGTTGCAATTCTTCGTCATTGGCACTGCGAACATAATGCCTTGCCACACAGACGGTGAATGTTGTCAAAAAGTGTGTACTCAGCCATACAACCCTACCATCTACAGGTTCTAATTGTAGATGATCACCATACCGAATGAAGAGTTTCCCACCAAAGGGTCTCTGTGTGTTACAGATTCGGCGTAATACCAAGTCTATAGCTGCGAGATACTCACAAGAGAGCATTCCACTTTCCTCAAAGAATATAACATTTAATCTTTGGAGATAAGCGAGTTTAGAGGGATTCTTTGCCAGGGCTAATAAGCAATCCTGGGCTAAACAAGTGCTAGTTAATGTACATGAACCCTTATTTACATTGAATGGCATCAGTAGATGAAGATGTTCACCACCAAGCAATCTAGCTCTCTCGCTGGTAATGGCAGTAAGTTGCATATTTAAACCACGAGAAAGGCTATATGCCAGTCCCATTAACATAACGTGTGTCTTGCCAACACCAGGTGCACCAACCAACCATGGGGATTTTACGAATGTTGATGATGGATGACAATATGAATCAACAGCATTCACCAATACTTGTAATATACTCTTCTGTTCAGTAACAGATTCCCCAGTTTGACCACGTGCTTTATCCAATAAAGGTTGCCCCTCTAGATGATGGGCACGTGTAGCGCATCCTCTAGAGGATGGGCACGCATGTAATAATAATAATTATTGTTGTAGATAAGTTTGTCAATTTCTATTACATATATTTTTATAACCAAATTAAGCAGAATTGCTTTTATTAAAAAAAATAATCATCAAAAAAAATAATGAATAATAATAAATCTCATTTATAAATATTGTATTTTTTAGATGATATTGAAGAAGGTGTGTGGGGGCAACTTGTGCCGAGGTTTAAAGGGGGCGGCCTGCCCCTGCTACCGGCGGGGGTTGGACCAGACATGGGTCATCAAAGGGGACATCCGCCTGCCAGCGATTTGGGATGCGGAGAATAAGAAGGTGGAGCCCCACCCATTTTCATCGCGGTATTTTACCGCGATGTTTCTGAATAGACATCAACAAGGGGTAGGCATTTTAATATTCAAATTGATAATAAAATTTGCTAATTAAAAAATATAGGAAACCTTAACTAATCATTTACATACAGTACTTACACTATTGTACTTTTTAATTAATTGATAGTAGCAATAATAAATTGAAGAACACCACGTTTGTAAGATATAAAAAATAGGCTACCAATTAAAGTCATACCAAAAACAATTATTCAACACCAAAATAATTAAATGCTTTTTGGTGAGAGATATTCAAAATTGGGGAATGTAAATTGGTACTACAAAAAAATATATTTTGTGCTAACAATTTTTTTTGGTTTGAAATCATCTAATTTGGGGTTGCAGTCAATTAGTTGCTTAAAAAAATGACATTCTCGTGAAAAAATTGTTACATTAAAAATAATATAATTATTGACATTTTATTAATTTTCGCAATATGCAAAAAACGTAATAATGGCTATATTATTATTAAAACGTAATAATGGCTATATTATTATTAAAACGTAATAATGGGATAATTTAGATTACAAATTTACTTTAAATATTTTTATTTTAAATATTATTTAAATTTTCAGTCGAAAAATCTATCAGTGGACGAATACGAGGTCTGTGACTTCGTCCAGCATCAGCTAGAGGCCTATGGAGATCGGGGGTGGCAGGTATTTGGGTGGGCTAAGTCCGCTGCCACTCCCGATGGGGTGCTGGAGCCAGCCCGCCTCCATGTTACACGTGTTATCCCACAGCACGACGACCATATCCTTTGATCTGTTTGGTGGGAACGTCAGGGGCGGTGTTGCGGGCGGAGTCATGGGCGGTGTCGAGGGCGGATTCGCGGACAGAGTCGCGAACAGAGTCGCGGGCGGAGTTGCGGGTAGAGACAGGGTCAAAGTCGCGGGCCGAGACGGGGCAGGAGTCGCGGGCGGAGATGGGGACGGAGTCGTGGGCTAAGACGGGGCAGGAGTCACGGGCGGAGATGGGGCCGGAGTCGTGGGCGGAGACGGGGCCGGAGTCAATTATTGATCATACTTACTTGGAAAGACATTGGCACATTATAGTTTGTCAATTAAGTGCTAAAGTTAGTGTTTCCAGCCTATATAATTCGTAAGTCATTGGACTTAAGTGCCGCCGTTAAGAAAAACTTAACATTACAAAAAGATTCCTTAAGGGGGCGGTACACCACCTAAGCGCATTTTTTACAAAAATCATTGTCGTGTGCTTCAACATTGTCAAGTATTTTCGAAAATTGGCACAATTAGAGTTGGGTTGTAGATACAACTTTTGGCAAAAAAATTTTTTCGAATTAACTATTTATAATAATTTAATAATAGTTAATATTAATAAATATTGACTATATTACAAAACCTATCTACATATTAATTTATAATTATTTTCGCTCGAAATTTGGTGTGCATATTCTCCAAGTCATGATAAACAGAAATTGTGGTCAAATTTTTAAAATTTTGTTTTGATCTTTTTTTATAGCCAATCAAAAATTACTTTTCATTTTGAACGAAAAAATCACGAAATTTCGACATTTAACATTGAATAAAAAACGAACGAAGCTAAAAAAAAAAAATTTGACCACAATTTCTAAAGAGTGCGTCGGTCTGGAGATACTTTCCAAATTTCAGCTCAATTCATTGAAAATTGGCGGACTAGATACATTTTTGAGGTCAAAAAATGACATTCTGAGAAAAATGAGGTTAAAGTTTTAAAAGTAATATAGATATTTAATATCATACAGTTGCTTGTCCATGGTGGCGTACAGGATTGTCTGTGGATTCTGTATTTTTATACAGACTGTGGCAGAAGACTAGACAACATGTCAACAACATGTACATGTACAACATGGACAATATGTAACTTGAGTAGAAATAAAGGAGCAGAAAGTTGTATTCTCTTTCTATGTCTGTCTGTCAGTCTGTCATGGCCGAATGAATGTACGTACTGGCTACTAGAAGTACAATCAAAATCTTCGATTAGTGCATAGAGATTCATTTATAACTACAGAATTTTCCTTCGACTCTCACGCCTTGATAGTATAGTGGTTAGTACTTTGCATTGTGGCCGCAAAAACCCCGGCTCGAATCCGGGTCCAGGCATGTTTTTTCGTCAGCAATAATAAAATTATTTCGTTGTATTTCCTTTTTATAATAATAATTTATAATGTACATACATGTGCGTAATGGTATATTCTTCACAAGGTTCAATGCTTCCATTGCAAATTATTATTACAGTTTTCTTATTATTATTACTCGACAGATTTTAGAGGATATCTCCAAACTTTCAAGAACAATACTCTCTATCGAATCCATTGATCCGGTGTTCATGTAGTGCTTTCTTTAGTTTCAGATGATAACGAAATTCCTTCTTCCTCACTTTCTGGATGGATGAAGAAAGTCGTCTTTCGATTCTGAATAATTCGGGAGGATATTTCGACAACATATCCCAAAAGCCGTAGAACCTCAGTACGACATGTCGCACCCATGTTGAAGCTCAGAACAGCTGGGCTGGGTTGCACGAAAAAATACTTAGTTAAGCCAAATATTTACTTGAGGGGCCCAAGTATTTACTTGGCTAAGTATTTACTTAGTAAAAATAAAGTTCGGTTGCACGAAACTCCCAAGTAAATACTTAGCTAAGTAAATACTTACAGCTAAGTATTTACTTAGTACAATGGTAATCAACTAATTCATTTGTGTTACTGATTTGTTTATTTTAGTAGAATTGCATTATTGTGTGCGGTTCCTTTCTTGGATTCTTAGAAAATGGCTACAGCAAGGATCGAGCCAGAAAATAAGAAAGCGAGGATTACTTGGGACGCAAAAATAGAATGATAACCTTTTCGGTTGACAAATTGGTCTTCATTTTCGGTCGGTCCATGTATTTGTATATGAGTACAGTCGATCGCACCCACGATATGTGGAAGGCCAAATCGTCCGTAAAAATACTGTTGAATTTCAGCCATGCCGTCATCATTCGGGAATCGGACAAAATCATCAAGTTTTTGCGCCAAAATGCCACTGATTTTGTGGATTGTTCCACTAACAGTTGACTTGTTCACTCGAATGGAATCGCCAACGGTATTTTGGAACTCTCCAGTTGCAAAAAACCGCACGGCAATGCACAGCTGCTGCTCGGTGGAAATCGCTTTGCTCCGCTTTGTAGTAGGCTCAATATCGGAGCGAATAATTTCGGTAATTCGCTTGAAATTGAACTTAGAGAAGCGGTAACGGTCGAAAAATTATTTTTCATTCCAGAAAGACAGCGGATACTCTCTATCTCTGTACAATCGGTTTACAGCACTCATATTTACATCGTAAATAG
Organism: Nemertoderma westbladi; assembly: GCA_032718475.1. Taxonomy (NCBI): domain Eukaryota; kingdom Metazoa; phylum Xenacoelomorpha; order Nemertodermatida; family Nemertodermatidae; genus Nemertoderma; species Nemertoderma westbladi. The sequence goes on from JAUCBJ010004610.1 coordinate 72,543, forward strand.
GTAAGACAGGCATAAAAGCCATTTCAGTACAATTTAGAAGTTTATTTTTAAAACTGAATATGTTTAACACTTTATTTGCAGCAGCTAAAGTACCTTCCGAGCTTACTTAGAATTTTTACTTAGCGTAAGTAATAATAGTTCAAGTAAAAGTTTTGTGCAACCGTCTGAGTAAAAATCGGTTTTTACTTGAGTAAAAACTGGCGCTTTAAGTAAAAACTTTTGCTGAGTAAATTTCGTGCAACTGGGCCCTGATGCTACAGCTAATTGAAGACGTTCACGACCCCAAAACTTGATATGAGTGAATTGAACCAAGTGTACAACCAGGCACACAGCGGCGGAGGAGCAAAGGATCACTCAATCTCCTGTAGACAGGAAGAAGGAGCTCCAAAAAAAACCTCATCTAAATGGTGGTCTTTTATTGGAACTGGCTGGCCATCCTTCTTGAAAGAACACCAAGAATTATCGTCACAGTAGAAGTGTCGTTTATCATCAGATCCCTTCATTATTGTATGACGATATGAGGCTAATATATTCCGTTTCATCTGCCATACACATTGCCTAATTTCCTCTTCAGTTTTGGCTGTTGTACACACTGCACTTCTAATTGCATTACCATAGTAACGGGTCAGTTTCTCTATTGCAAGTTGGGTTAGTCTGTGCTTTTTACCTCCAATAAACGAGCCGTCCTTTAGCTTTCCTTTGTGCGTAGATTTCAAATCACGCAGAGCTTTACCAAGTCTCTTACTTACATGGTTGATGCAGTCGAGTTTTTGAACCCTGTTACATTCAACCTCTCCCTTGTCATGGTTTAACCAGTGATTGGTGCCTTCGAGTGATTCATTGTATTCTAGTTTCTGTTTGCCGGTCAACTTCTGGTATTCTTTGCAGCCATCACAGGCACCGTAGATGTTAGCTATCGAGCTGTAAGCGGAACTATTAGCGGTACTAAGCCGCTATAACTCCGGAACGCTTGGTCCAAATTTGATGGGGTTATTATTTCCCAACTTAATTCGATGTCCTCTTTCAGCCTATCCATGTTTCGAAACCCCAAACATCGCCATTCAAAAATTAAGTTTTCCTAGTTCTAGACCAATTTCAAAAAAGTTGCAGTATTTTATTAACGCCTTTACGGAATTCGATGGGGTTTTCGATTTTTATATTGAACGCCATATCCTGAATCTCACTAGCCTAGTTTCTAGTGGCCAATGCCAAGACTTCAAACTTTTCGAGGAAATTTTTCTAGAATAATTTGTATTTAATTACATTCATAAGGATTTCTTGTTACTGGGTGCATATAAAAAGTAAATAAAATAAATTTTCAAATTATTACCTAAACTCGATATCGTGCATCAGACCAGCATGGTTTCGAAATTCCAAAACAAGGTCTTCACTTTTGCATGTTGATTTTGTTCTAGAATTAAGCAATTAATAATATATATAATTTCTTAGTAATTATTGTATGAAATATGTTTAATAATGCCAATTCGTAACCAGGCACTCTGATTTGTAACTGGGAACTCCAATTTTTTAAAAGACTCAGATTTGTAACTAGAAACTCAGATTTGTTACCAGGAATTCAAATTCGTAACCGCTACCAGTTGACTGTTTTTTATGAAATAAAAAAGGTCAGTTCCTTATTGGGCCGCCAGGCCTTTCACTAGTAAATATTCGGTAATCTTATATCTTGTAAACGTGCTTGATAATGAAATTATTTGCTTCATATTATATTTTTGTTAGTGGTAGCAAAGTTTAATTTCTTAATATGTGGGACGAGCCACAAAGTCAGCTAGCCTCACGCCTTAAGTTTAGACAATTGTTCAGTTTACTTACTGCTGACTGACATAGTTCATTTTTGTAATAGTCTTGGCTAGGATTCCTCCCCCAGGTTCCTTCCAGCCAGCTTGCTGGCTTTCTAGTAAATAAAACCCATGCAATGCCCAAGGTGGCGCACAATACTGCAATACCACTACCAGTACCATTATTTATTTATCTGATTTTAGGCTTGTTTGGCTAGTAGTGTCGATTCAAACGTACTAATACATTTTTTATCTATTAACATCTACCAACAGTAGTCATTCTATAATCTTTGAATATCCTACCCTCGTTCTTGATTATTTGATCAATAATGGCTTGGTAGGTCCTTCCATCTTGCCACTTGCATAAATAACGTTCTCCAATCTGCAATAATTAACATAAGTTATTAATTAAATTATAATTCTTACAGTTTGCAGGACTGTGTTATTATTCTATTATTATTATTATGTGATTAGGATTATATACATATCTCATATTCACTATATATATCTTCCGTTAGTTAGTGTGTTTGTATTGACAATGAATTATAATATTAATTCGAAATATATTTATAATATTGCTGAATTGCTCCGTTTACTCATTATTATTAATTTTGCATCTATCTACCCTAACTTGAATTACATTACTTCATCATTATAATTCTTAATATATTATTGTTATATAAGTACCCTTTTACTACTTATGGTGCTACTGTTTGCTTAATCCTTTTAAAGTAAGTTCCTAGTTTATAAATAAATATTATCACACGATATAGTTAATCTTAATTAAATAATTGTAAAATTACCTTTAAGTCTAAATTATCTTGCGACAGGCCCTCTTTTCTCGGTTTCGACATGGTGTAGAGTTTTCATCAACTCGTGGAAATAGTTTTAAATAAATACATAATAAGTAGTGGACCTAACCGGTTTTCGTCACCGCGCAGCAGCCCAGTTAATGGCGAACGGCTGCCACCCTCGGATTTGTAAAATTTCGAACTGCTGGAGACCCACTGATCAATGTGTCTGCTGGTTGTGCAATAATAGTGCCACATCTACCGCCCACTACCTGCAATGCACCGGAATGCCAGCCAACCTGTCTACATTAAGATGCGCGCTGTATCTGATGAGTGTAGACCAACCACTTCCCCATCCACCGTGACTTATTTATTATAGTTTAGTAACAGTATTTTAATATTTATATTATATTATTATTTATTTTACGGAAATTTGTGCTTCAATTGATTAATTTTACTAAGCTCCATATGTTGGAATAAAGAAGTCAATGATCATAATAAGTAGTTCTAAATTGCTGGTAAATTTAAAACAAAACAAAAACAGCACAAGGTAGGGGAAATACCGCCCCATTACCCATCTAAAAAAAACGATAGAGTTCGTTGTTGCTTAGAAACCTATTTTAAGGCTTGTACATTGAAGTCTGTGTACTCCATAAATATAACCTCCTTTCTAACATCTGTATTGCTACTTCGCAATTCTTAAGCCTAGGGATGGCTTTAAACATTTCAGGCAATTGTAAGAAAGCTTCATACCACTTCTGAGACTGGAATCTTATCGGATTGAAACTTGACAATATAATTGTCGATTGGCTCGAGGATAGATATACATTTCATCAAGTTGTCTACGAAGTCAGATGCTATTATGAACTCATTGATCGTTGCTCTTTCTGCTTCTTTTGACCTGGGATGATGCCGAAGTCACGACCAGCTATGATACAATTTAGAATTGCATTATTAGACAGAATTGATTTCAGCATTGCTTGTATAGCCCCCATCGTGCAGGGACAGCAAGAACCAGGCCACTCACACCACGCTCACACTGCAACTTCTCCAGTTTCGCTTTAATTAAATGGTGATTATGTAGATGTACTACTATTTCCTTACAATCCCCAACAAAATCTAGTAAGTTCTCAAAAGGATATCCATGGGGATATGTCTTGACACCACCCCCAATAGTTGCTGTCGTCGAAGCACCAAAAATATATTTAACAAGAAGGTGAAAACCCTGACAGACGCATGCAACCATGAAATAATTTATTAGGAATCTTACTTTCCAGAATTGACCAGACAGCCAGCCTGGTTAGCTGCAGTGTTGTAAGTGACAGCACCACTAACTTTAGAATCTATCTTTCCTATAACCCATTCAATGTCTTGGGCTATCCAAGAAGCAGTGGGGCCCTGTTCTTCGAATCTTAGATGGCGTCACTGCCACGTAATTAATTTACCACAGCGTCATTCGAAATATTCGACCATGCATCAGATGCAAAACATACATATGTTCCATATCCTT
>JAUCBJ010004611.1:0-32071 GCA_032718475.1 Nemertoderma westbladi
CGGAGTTTATGAGACAATGTTTATAATAAGTACAAATTTAATGGACATAATTTCTATATTATACAGTACTGTATGTTTAATGCAATTATAATAATGTAATTATCCTTTTATGTATCATAGAATACAAGAAAAAAACTAAGCAGCTTTATTTTAAACTTCATGGCCTTTATATTAATTAATAATAATTTATAACAAAACTACAGAAATAATTTTATAACTTTTTACATTTTTGATAAACTAAAATGGGATCTGGTAAGATCTGTACAGATCAAGATAAATTATACAAATAACTTATTATGATCTTAACATACAGGCGATGCCAGAATGGACAATATCTTTACGAGAATCGATAAGATCGTTAGCGTTACACAGTACAGATCTTAGTAGAACTAATAATTTATCACACTAAGGTAGAGAATTGCATACGTTGATCAAATTAATAATATTGACACAGCCTGCGGTCTCTAGTACATACAATATATGTACAGTAGGATATGCCAATTGCAAAAGTTAGAGAGGTATTTGCCCGTATCTTTCTAAAATATTGGAACTTTTTCTCTAGTATGCCCATACAAAATTTTGTTGAAAATGATTAAAATCTTCAAGTTATTTACGAATGTATTTTTCATTAAAGACAGATGGACAGACAGAAAGACGGACGCACGTACATGAAATTTTGCCCTATTTACTAATTATCATTGTGCGTTAAGGCTCGCCTTTACTGCATGGCTCGACCCACAATCGCAGAAAGCCATGATCACGAAATTTTAAAAATTACGTGTATCACCAAATTTCAGTTCCAGAACAAAAATACCTGTTATGCCTCTGAACTATACATTAGATAGGGCCTATATTGTACTGTATGGCCTACTCAACACCACATCCAAAAAAGCGATGTAAATAGGAATTTGTAACACCACATCCAAAAAAGCGATGTAAATTAGAATTTGTATGGTTTTTGGCAACTTTATAATTTGCTTTATAATTTTTTATTTTGAAAAATCCTGTCATAGAGTGCGAGAAAGTGGTGAAAGTTAAGTATGTAGTTGGATGAAAGTTGAATGTAGTTGGGTGGAAGTGGAGTGTAGTTGGGTGGAAGTGATTCAAAATTGGGAGTAGTTGGGTGAAAGGGAGTCAAAGTTGAGAGTAGTTGTGTGATAGTTGTGTGGAGAGCTGGATGTTCTGTGGGACGAGTCACGCAGTCAGGGCGAGCCTTAGCGCACAATTGCAATTAGTAAAAATAAAGCAAAATTTAAATCTCCGTCAGTTTACAAAAGCCCGCCTCTGTAACCTGATACTTTCCCTCAATAACAATATCGTTTATTGTTTTGGTTAGAAAAGCCCGCCTCTGTAACCTGCTCCTTCCCTTCTATTGGTAGTAGGTAAAAATAACGTCATTCCCATCTTCCTACATTCCCACCTATCTTCCCACATTCCCATCCACCTTCCCCCATTCCCATCCACCTTCCCACATTCCCATCCACCTTTCCGCATTCCCATCTTCCCACATTCCCATCCACCTTCCTACCATCCCACCTTCCCACCGACCGACCGACCGAGCCACCTACCCACCTCTTTAAACAAATGTTGACCTATTTTATTTCGACTTTCCTGGGCACTCTGGGAAAGTTCACATTGGCCTAAAAACAAGTATTTTTTTTTAATAATAGACACATAAATTCAGGCACTATAAATTCAAGCACTTTGTGTTTCCCTGTATGGGTTGTACATATCTTAGTTTATGTACAGTATACTGTATGTCGCTGTATATTGGACTTCTTGGGTCTTAAGTTAACCCTATACTGGGCTCCCTGATATTAACCCTATTAAACCCGGGGAGGGGGGGGGGGGGGTCAATATGACCCCCCCGTGGTTTTTTTAATATAATTCTGAACAAACGCAATTGGGAATCTGAAATTATATGACTTTTCCTAAAAATCTATTGTCTTCCTAGTAGTGAAAACCGTTTTCAAAAATATTGGGTAGTTTTCGAGTTATAGCACCATTTTTTATCCCTACTTTTGGCACTTTTTTTGAGACGTTTTTTGAAAATTACATTTCATTAAATATGAACTGTAACATCTCTATTTTTGATTTACATCGGTTTTTTGGTGTTAGCAATTGGATGGAATTCATATAAATTGATTAAGAAATTTCAAACTTGTAGTTTTCGGCGGGTGCCAAATTTTGATGCCAGCACCAAATTTTGAAATATGTCAATTTTGTAAATTGATTGTTTGAAACTTGTTTTTTACGCAATTGGGGTTTTGTTGGGTTATGGTTTCGATGAAATATATACGAGTTGCACCAAGTGTATCAAACTTGTATTTTTCGGTGCTGGGTGCAAATTTTGGTGCTAGCACGAAATTTTGAAAATCCATTCAATAGATAAATCCAGACTAGTGATACCTACGTACAAACAAAAAATCAGACGTTTTCGTAAAAATTTTTAGATTTTAGAGGGGGGGGGGGGGGGGGGGGGGTCAATATGACCCCCCCCCCCCGGTATTTGTGCAACATTTTATAGCCCGGTACTAATAGGGTTAAAGGTAAGAAAATACAAAGTACTAAATTTGTATAACATTCGAATAATGAATTTATCATGTGTCATGTATGTTAATGTGTCCAGATGTTGTGTTAAAGCCAGTGTGTTCTTCGCATATTTAACATTAGCCTATGCCTATGGGGAGTATTGTTGTTGTAAGATATGTAAGTCAGGGGAAGGGAAATACAACTCAACCACTAGATAACGCGGCTCTCTTTACTACTTTCAGCTATCCCGGGAGGTTGATTGACAGGCATTTCTAAGCTTTGATATTTAGCCGCTCTAGGTAGACTTGCATTAGGCAAATTCAAAATGATTTCCTAAAGGTTATTTTATTCCTATTAGAAACCTAATAGGATCCTATTAGGAGCATAATAGGATCATGTTAGGATCCAATAGGACGTTATTTGAAAGCGTTAAAAAAACTGTATGATACATAAAGGATAATTACATAATTATAATTGCATTAAACATACTGTATAATATTGAATATTATGTCTATTAATTTTGAACGAATTATAGCATTGCCATTCCCATAACAGAAGCTTCCAATGCGATTTCGTCGTTAAGGCTGTGACCCTCCTGTGTATCAATACCGTTTACATTAACACAGCGCCAGTTTAGTTTGTACTGTAGCTTCATTAGTTTGGAGTTTTGGTGCGTGGTATATGTAGACATCTGTAGGTCTGGATCGTTCGCCAATAGTCTCTATCTCTCCTATGTATATTGAGAACCAACCTGCAATAAATATAAAACGTTAGTTTGTTACAGTATTTCATAAATTCAGCAGTGGGTGCCAAATACAGTACATGAAGCTTTTAAAAAGCTCATATCTCAGGAATTCCTCATAGAAGTTCAGAGTTTGTTACTGTACAGTGTACATATTATAATTTGTGGAAGTTGGGTGCCATACAGTATAGTTTGGTGTAAGTTGGATGCAGTTGGGTTGAAGTTGGGTGATAGTTGGGTGTTTAGGCAGACCCGTAAAAACATAATGACCATTGACCATACCATACCAAACTTTTACAGTACTTTTTAACTACAATATTTTGTTTTTTGCCATATCTCTCATATTGTCTTCTTTGTTTTTATTGGCTTGTTTGTTTTGGGCTTGTTTTGTTCACCGATCATTGTGCTGTGGCTGTCCGATCCTCTGCTATTTTCCCTCAATTTGTACTATGGTTGGTGCCGTTAACAACATAGTTTAGGGTTTTGGTTAGAATGCTGCCGCTGTAACCTGCTCCTTTCCTTAAATTGGTAGGTAACAACAGCGTTTATTGATTCCCACATTTCCATCCAGCAAACCTAAAACAATAAAAAGTTGTGAAATAATTGTTGAACTGTAACAAAACTAAATTACTGTAATACATTTATGATAATAAATGTATATGTGCGCCAAGTTGCAGTTAGCGAACTATACCCTACAACAATATCTTGATTAAATTTTAGCTATACAGTACCTATTAGTTTCATTTTCTCAATCCTAAAAAACATTTCATTGTGTCAAATTTTAGAATAGCGTTTTTTTATGTTTAATTGTTGTCCTATCTTTTGTAGTTACTTTACTTTGCACGTTTTATTTCACCAGTAATATTTTACTTATGCGACATACCTACCCTACCAGGTTGGAATTCATGCTGCAAAACACGGACGCGTACTAGCAGACTAGGGTGGTCCTTATTTTGAAAGGTTGGAATTTATCATCTCTGACCCCCTCAAATGCGGTCTGACGAATCTGTACAAAAAAGTACAAAATAGTACAATATAGTACAAAAGAGTACAATAAAGTGCAAAAATAGTAGGCCTACAAAAGAGTACAAAAATAGTACAAAAGTGTACAAACGAGTGATAAAACGTGTATACCAGTGTAGTATACACTACACTACACTTGTATATAAATATAATTAATTGTAAGCAAATGCAACGGGACCGAAATATGCGCCACTACAGTGTCAATCACTAGCGGCCTTGGTTCTGTGGTCAGTACGAAATGATTGACAGAACTTTGATTCATGTAGATTTTGACTGGCTTACAAGTAGAAATAGGCTACAGCTGTACAGTTCGTATAATATGTAATAGCCTACAATATAATGCAATACTATGCAGAGGGTACCGCGGTAGATAAAACTCCTATAACTGAGACTCAAAATTTAGGTCATTGTCTTAAAGTAGCCCATATACTGAAGGATAGACTGTATGCTACATTATGTAGGCTATGTATGTCTGTATGTACGCCTCGCCTCTATCTGCAACTTTATTGAGTTCTCCCTCTGCAATTTTGCTGGCTTGGGACCGTTTTTTTGTGTTTTTTGAACACAAAAGGCTGCATTAAAACTCATAAGATTGTATTGTAATAGCAATACAGCAATAGGGGCCTACTCTCTGACTGCTAGATCAGCCCCCGCTCAATGCATGGCTCGCCCCACAAACCAGACATTGCTTTGTTTTATTTTGCACATCGTCAGATCGTGTGCGCCCCTCTAAACGATTTGAACTACACTTGGATACACGTTTTTCAAGCGTTTCTCACTCGTTTGTACTCTTTTCTTTTGTACTATTTTTGCACTCTTTTGTACTATTTTTTCACTTTATTGTACTCTTTTGTACTATACAGCTATATTGTACTATTTTGTATTTTTTTGTACTTTTTTGTACAAATTCGTCGGACCCCCTCAAATGTGTCCATTTCGTCAAAAAATACGACATGCGAAATTTTAAGCATGTACATCAAATATTAGAGGTAGCTTAAACCTGTAAACACACTGAAGTTGAGTGTCTGGTCACCGATTGATCGCGCGCGAAGAATATAATAGAGTTTGCTGATATGAAGGCTTCTGTTGGTCATACAGAGTTAATTTTAGGCTTGTTTGAACCGCAGTCATCGATTTAGTGGGTGTAGATAGATACCTTCAAACTGTCAAAACAAGTGCTAAGCTAGTACAGTACAGCCATGACTGCATGACTACGGTACGGCAGTACGGGTGACGGGCAAACGGGCTGACGGGTGCAAGTCGATTTGCCCCCCTGGCAGCCTGGCCCTGAGCCCCTGACGCTCACGCTCACATATTCCCTATTCGCCCCAGATATTAGGCTGTTATAGCTGTTAGGGGCATTTGGACTTGGCAACCTGGGGCTGCTGGGGCGAACCGGCAACCGGCGACTCGACTTCTGGCAGTCTGCCTGGACTTCGCCAGTTGCCAGTTGACCGATTTGCAATTTACCAGACCTGCAAAGTCTGAAAGTCCATCCGCCCCATACTGCCATATGCCATACCATACAGCCATAGGCCTACCGGCTACCGCCCTACCCCTATATGGAATACTGACAAAAAGCGCGCCACACGCGTTCTGGTTAAACGAAAATCGCGCCAGCCATGATATCTAATGGGCGCCAAGCCAACAATTGACTATGAAATTTTGCAGTAATTCTGTAATTGCTTAATTGTAATAATTTATCAGTTTATAATGCTGTAGCCTAGTCCTACAGTATTATAACATTAAAATGCGAGCGTAGCGAGCAAGGAAATTTTCCAATTATGTTAACATATGTACAGTCTGACAGTAATAGTCAGATAGTGCCGTAGTTGTAGTAGTAGTAGGTCAACGTCAACTGACTGTTTTTAAATGCAGATATGATCAAGATGCGAGCGTAGCGAGCACGGAAATTTTAACATTTCAGCATTTAAAGTAGGCAAACCGACTGTTTTCAAATACAGAAATCAGTAAGGGAAAATACTCAGAATCGGGGTACAGCTCTATACACCGAATCGGTGTCATAGTGGAAAATAGTGACACCGATTGGAGATTTTCAATAGAAAGCTATACCCCGAATCTGTGCTCTACTAGAAAATCTTTAGGCAGCGGAAAAATTAGATATACCCCGAATCGGGGTATACAGTATAGGAGTTATTTACGCCCCTCCAGAAAAATTATGTTTCACTCACGCCAGACTGGAATTCATAGTGCGAAAATTACATTTTGTGCAGTACAATACTGTTTTATACAGTCATAATATAAATGTGGTAACTATATTGATAGATATAGGGCCTGGCCTACTACTGAAGTACGGGAGGTACTGTATATTACTATATTGCGCCAGACGGGTATAAAATAAAACAGACAAATCAACTAAGTCAATGCTCCAAACTCTGATCTTTGTCTCAAAATCCAAATACGAAAATAATATAACAAGAACAACACAAAGGTACAGTAGAAACCGGAACCAATACAGTAGTAGGTACTGGTACTAGTACAGTACCGGTACAATACAACATAACCAATACAGTAGTAGGTACTGGTACTAGTACAGTACCAGTACAATACAACATAGTGGCGCAACTTTTGTTCATCTTGCAAAAAAAAACAAAAGACCACATTTCAAATTTTTAAGAAAATAAAATACACATTGCAATTTGTACTTTCGAATTTAAATTTTTTTTTTTTTTTTTTTTTTTTTAAATTTGAACAAAGTCTCTATTAGTCCGGTTATATGCATGTGTTTATGAGTTTCCAATTAGACGAAGAGTTATGGAAGACATTGTAGAGTTCAGTCAGAGCTCTCCATCAAGTGGATAATTGGGATCGTATCGAATCAGAGAACCATAACGTTTTGGTGGTTTATGAGCACGCTTTGATCGACGAATACCGTCATCATTATTAAAAGCAACGTCATCCAGTAAATTCTCAGGAGCAATCTGACAATCCTTCAATAAATCTTCAGGCGGTGGTGCAAACTGACGGTCACCTTTAATCTTAAAATCACCTTCACTTTCGCTGGAACTATCACCTACGTCATGCTCACCAAACCATTTAGCGTTCACGGGTTGAGTAGGTGTAGGGGTACAAAGCATGAGCTTTTCAAATGGAACTGAATAATGTTTACGTCCAAATATGTTATTGTTGAACTTCTGTATAATAGCCATTGAATCATGAAGCTTGATGACAATGTATCTGTCACGAGGATGATGTTTGCTTAGCTCGTCCTTAATGAATACGAGAGAACCAACATGCAGCTCTGGAATTGAACAGTGAGACGAACCACGTGATTTGCTTTTAGCGCTGACATCATGATTACTTTCACGACGAAGTTCCTGTTGTTTAGACAACGTTTGATCAGAAAAATTTAGCCTCTCTCCGGTAAGTTGATCACGTCCAAATAGTATTTCTTTGGCAGATAAATTCGATGATCTGATTCTAGAGTTTAGCATATCGACAGCAGAAATGATTTCCTGTTGAGTTAAAGCTTGAGAATCAGGATAGCATTTGAGAAGTTCAACCTCCAATTCCTGAATAGCACGATCAGCGACTGGATTCTTGTTACAGTTTTTCTCAGATCCAAAATCAAGCACAATACCATTGCGTAACAATATTGAATCATTACGGAGTGCTTGTAAACCAGGCGCACAATCAACCCGAATTTTAGACATGTTACTACGTAGTGGTAGGATACAATTGAGAATACCCTTTCTAAGTGAATCAGATTGTTCATCATCAACCAAAACTGCCCAGGTGTAAGAAGAGAAAACATCACGTACCACAAAAATTTTCTGTTTAAATCTACGTAAGACATCAGCTGCCATTTGTAGTCCAGGAGACTCAGGAGATTTAGAGCTGGATTGGGGAATTAATTCGGAACTGAGCTTTTTGAGAGCTTTACATTCAGTGCAATTATCATTGCTGACTCTGTCGATAATATCATCTGCATTAATAGCAAAGAAGTATCGATGAAATAACTTAGACAACTGTAGCTTAGAAGGATGTTTAAACGAAAGATGAATCGCAGTAAGCAACCCTTCTAGAATTTCAACTGGAACAACAATTAACTCACGGTTGTGGATGTATGGATCTTCCTTATTAACAACTAGAATGCCCTGCTTATTGATAGTGGCAGATCTTAAATAGACCTTGAGATCACGACAGCCCTTAGCATTCTTAACAGGTCTTGTACCATTAGTAAGGTGAGCAAACACTTTACGCAGCGTTGGACAAGCATTCTGTGCACTTTTCCATGATGCTGAGCACAGAAACGGCATTCTCGAGGTTCCATTCAAAACATCTTCAACTGTAACAGCAAGGCATGTTGAAACAGCAGTTTCTTCAACAAATTTACAAATCTGACAAGATTTTTCTTCACAAACGATAGGGTGTCGGGAATTGTAATCAGAGAGGACATTATCATCACCTTTGATATGGTGTAAGCTAACATTAAGTCCTGATAATGCAGACAAAAAGGTGGATAGTCGTGCACTAGCAGAAAATTCGCCTTGACAAAGCTTACGATAAGCTTGCACACAGGGCTTACTATCAGTAAGCAGTTGAGTTTGATGGATAGACTCACGAATATACGGCGCGAAATGAGAAACACAAACTGCAATAGCAAGTCCTTCTCTTTCACAAGGAAACCAACGAGTTTGATGATCCTTCATTTTATAACTAAAATGACCAGCAAGCTTCTTGTGGCCATCTCTCAAAACATATAACGTTCCACCAATACCATTGTTGAGAGGTGATGCATCTGTAGTTAAGATAAGCTTATCATTACGCTTGGGGATAGTGAGAACAGAAGGAGAACGTAAAGTGTCTTTAACTTTCTCGAAATCTTTGGTTAACTCGGGAGACCAGTTAATTCGATCAGCACCCTTTAATCCCTTAATTGCCGACTCTAATGGTGCTAAGAACGATGAACAACGAGGAAAGCAACGAGCAATGTCCTTAACAGAACCTAGAAATGAACGCATAGCAGAACATGTCACTGGAGGAATTGCAACAACAAGTGGACTTATCTTATGAGCGGAAACAGAGAGCGTTCCACAATTCCAAATCCATCCCAAAATAGTAGTTTTCAGTGGTGCAATGACAGTCTTAGAAGCAGACAACTTAAGATTATTTTTACATAAACACTGTAATACCTGAACCCAGCGGCTATGGAGCTCTTCAATGGTGTCAGCACCAATATAAAAATCATCTGCAATTTTAACCAGCCAACCTAGTTGAAGAAAAACACCAAGAACCCGAAAGATCAATTCATCTTCCCACTCAGAACTACCAGGCATACCCATGGCAGCACGGAGATATACACGAACACCTTTAAATGGTGTCATAGTTCCAAGATATGGAATAGATGATTTGGCAACTGGAATTTGGTAAAAACACTTACTGAAATCGCTTTTGGCGATAAATTTGAAGTTGGCAAGAGTTTGCAAAACTTCCTCAGGCTTGGTTGGTTTAGAAGGAATTAGTCGAGTAAAATGGCCAAGTTCATTGAAGGACGTGACAAGTCTAAAACTACCATTAGGTTTCTTAACCAGAAAACTTGGACTCACGTGTTGTACCACAACACCAACATCTTCTGGCTTAGCCAACACACCAAGTTTTTCGAGTGAATCAAACTCGTCCTGAAGCACTGACAAATTCGAATGGGTATAAAATGGAACACGACCCTTTCTTGGGGGAGGCTTAACAGGACCTAAATTAATATCTGCTCGAAGCACACCACTAAAATCGTTGTATGTTTCAATATTCTTACTGAACACATTAGAAAATTTCGAATTCGTAGTTTTGAACATATGTTGCTCAGCTAATGAAAGCTGATGATCAGGATCAACAATCACCTCAGATGATGGATCATGTGCCAACGGTTTTGAAAGCTTTGATAATACAGGATGAACATTCATAATAGCGAGCTCTGGTTCAGTAACTACAGCACGAATAACAGCTAATTGTTGTGATTTCTTGATAGATATAACTGAATTAGTTTCATTTGGAATGCGAAGGACGCCATTCACAACTCTGGATAGCGAAGGTTCAGGCCACAATCCATTTACTGGAGAAGATGAGCAGGCCTGAATAGCAACTTCGCCTTGATGGAAGTTTAAATTGGGATCAGACACTTCAATGAATTCACCGGGATAAATGACTGTAGACTGTTGACTGCGGACAACTGTTTGTAGACATCTAATTGAAGGATATTGAGGAGGTTGTGTACCATATGAAATCCATTGACTTCCAATTAATATTTCTTTGTGTTTGATAGAGATTTCGATTGAGTTATCGAACATAAAAGGAATACCAGCTAAGACATCACACTCCATTTGAGTAGATACCAAAGCATTCAAAGATAGACACTGTGAGCCAAAGGTAAGCTCAATCTTGACTTCACCGCAAATATTAATGCAACTCTTATCAACCTGTCGCGCAACTTGATCCGACTTATACATTGGGATGTTTGCAGACTTGACAAAGGCAAGCGAAATCATATTGGAAGTGGCACCACTGTCACATAATACTTTACATGGTATATGTTTAAAATAAGCATAAAAGAATGGAGACACCATTATTTGGACTCGATTGACCACAGAATATGCTGCAGCGCCTTGATCATCATCTTCACTGATTTCACCGTCGTCATCATCTTCCTCATTATCATTATCAACTTGAACACGAAACGATTTAACAAGACGCATGCGATCAGATGGAGATAAGAGAAAGCATTCATCAATAGAATGTCCATCAGATTTTCGACCACAAGCTTTACAAAACGAACAGGATTTAAATTTCTGTGGAACTTTAGAGCCTTTGGATTGAAACTTTGAATTCTTTGAATGAAACTTTGAATTAAATTTCACCTTGCGATCAAAGGCTCTAGCAAGTGAAATCGAGGATACTTCTTCATGTGCATTAAGCTCCTGCAGTAATGAAGCTACATTATCAACAACGAGTGGCTGTATATCTTTCAATGTGCGAGTCTGAAGATCATGAGCGTACACACGAGCCACATAACTGGGAAGCCGAGAATCAATAAGTTGGAGCCATAAATAGACTGCCAATCGCTCGACAGTAGGAGAAAGAATCTCATCGACAGTAATCGCTTCTCCATCGTGTAAAAGAGGAGAACCGTTTTTGAGTTTATTATCGTGAAGATGTGCAACGATTCGTTGATATAAAACCTCGTAGCGTTCATTGGATTCATGTTTAATAGATGCTAATTTTAGAAAATTTGCCTCGGATTGCTGGAAGCCATAGTGCTTGCGGATTCTTTGCCATATCCAGCTTAAGCTAATACTGCGATCAATAATTTCGGTATTTAATAACGAAGGCGCAAATTGCGCAATTAAACCGATCATCCGACTGAGACGAATATTCTTCTGCACTGCCGTTAATCGTTGACCGTCCGGAACTGGTGCAACATCGTCGATCATGTCGCGGTTTAAAGTCGACGGTTTACCCCATGTAAACCCAGCAGTGAGGAATGGAGCAAACTCATTTTCGAGCGAGAGATGATACATGCAGTTCTGCATCCAATTTTGAAACGATGTTATTGTTTCATTGTCAGTCAACGACCACATTTTCGGTGGGCGGAAGGAACCCATGGTGAGGCCAATGTAGTGAAATCGAACGAAATTGGAATGATTCCGGTTTCCACAAGTAGAACTCGGTGCGATGTAAATAATCGAAGTTTAGTTTTGAGAGTCTTCAATTCTCGGAACAGTTCACTCGACAAAATTGAAATTTCGATGGTTTATTTTAGATGATGTAGTTCGGGCGCTGAGTTCAACCCAAAGCCACCACGCCAGACGGGTATAAAATAAAACAGACAAATCAACTAAGTCAATGCTCCAAACTCTGATCTTTGTCTCAAAACCAAATACGAAAATAATATAACAAGAACAACACAAAGGTACAGTAGAAACCGGAACCAATACAGTAGTAGGTACTGGTACTAGTACAGTACCGGTACAATACAACATAACCAATACAATAGTAGGCACTGGTACTAGTACAGTACCAGTACAATACAACATAGTGGCGTTGTACATTTACATTATTATTATTGCAGTGTTATTTGTCTATCAACTGATTCATAAATATGGATATGATAACAAAACGTATGTTTTTTAATCAACACGGAGTACCAGTACATTAGTACCAGTACTGTAAATTCCATTATTAAGAGAAAGGAGCAGGTTACAGTTCACAGTTAACTGTTACAGTGTTTCACGGTTACAGTTAACTAATACAATAAACGAAGCTAATCGTAATTAACTGACAAGAGCTGGTTAAAGTTGCAGTGCTTCTAACCAAAACAATAAAGGAAACTAGATTGACGGAAAAAAGCTGAAGTAAAATACAGTACATTTTGTTCGGCTATTAGGCCAGGGATTGTGCACAAAGTCAGACGACTTATTTCCATTGTGGACCCCCAGACTCCAGAGCTTAGAGCTATACTCCCCAGAGGAATTTCCAGTACACATTTAGCTACCATTTAATGACGCAAGGCAGAGATGCACCCTGGTTAGACTCTTCAATAGAATCTTGTTAGATTCTTCTGGCGAGCACTTTAATAACCTTGCCCGTTCTGGCAAGCACGTATAATAACCTTGCCCGTTCTGGCAAGCACGTATAATAACCTGGCCCGTTTGGGCAAGCACGTATAATAACCTTGCCCGTTCTGGCAAGCACGTATAATAACACGCAAGCAGATATTTACCCTGCCAGTTTTAGCATATTAAACGATGGAGTCGAGATATAATATTATTATGATAATTATTATGATTATAATACGAGAATTATAATATATGACAATGGCATACGTACATGGATACATGAATACATTACATTGCAATGGCTTGCATATTATTTATAGACAATAAAATACAGTACGTGAAACCTATATACAGTACGTGAAAACTACAGAACTACGGTAGTATTATGTACTGTAGCTACTTAGTATTGAATTAACATACTACTGTAGGGCAGTAGGGGGGGGGGGGGGGGGGGGGGGGCTGGTCGCAATAAAAATTAATCCCTCACCAAGGTAAATTCGACGCAAATAACAGCGGATTACTCTCAAAAATAAGACTGTAACCTATTCCATTGTGCTTAGTTTATTGTTTTGGTTAAAACAACGTGCCACTATAACCTGCTCCTTTCCCTAAATTCAGTGAAATTGAGAATTTAACATTGAGGCGGGATATTAATTCGCCAAGTCGGGTTTTGCGTGGTTATGAAGTGAAGGGTTATGAAGGGCCCACGATAAATTATTATGGTGAAAATGAGAATAAATAATGCATATTTTTCATTATAATAGTACACCAAAACTGTATCACGTCACCTTAAATATTATATATAGATATGATTATGCAATTTGTCTAACAATAAGCACTATAACGTAATATACATTAAATACAATGACAAATTACGTATAATAACAAACAATAATACAATAGGAAATCACCAAATATACTCGCATCGCCAATATATTAAATATTATAATTAATTTGTTCGTTTATATAACACTAATACTAATTAAAATATGAATTACATCACGAAAATCCATTAAAAAATATAAAAAACGACTAGAAAATATACACCGAATCGGTGTCAGAGTGGAAAAAAAGAGCCGATTCGGTGTATTTTCGAGAAAATTTAGTTCCTGAATCGGTGTACTAGAAAATACTGACCCCGAATCGGTGCTTCTGCAGGCTGTATGAATATATCGCAAGCCCCCATTCGCGGTACAGGGAGTCCTGGATACCCTGATTCGGGGTATAATTTACATTAGATTTTCCGGTACAATATCGAAGCCGGAAGATTTCATTAATATTCCAAAGTTTTCTTATTTGTAGTGCACACCAATGTGTATTCGAATATGTTAAAACGAAATTGCGGAATTAAATTCTTCATATGCGGAAATGAAGGAGAAAAAATATCTATGTGAGAACCCCGAATCGGGGTATCACAAAACCCCGAATCGGGGTTTCCTTCTATACCCCGATTTGGGGTATTTTCCCTTACTGGAAATGCAGATGTCATTAAATTGCGAGCTGGCGAGCGTAGCCAGCATGGGAATTCTGCTGAATCATGCAGGCTGTCATGGTCTTATTGGTTTGAAGAATCTGACAATTGAAAAACTTTTGAAACAAGTTATGTTTTTAATGGTCATGCTCAATCTGTCCGATTTCCATTCGTCCACAGCCAGACAGTGCTAAGAGCTGAAGAGTAGGCTGGTAGGTTTATAGTATAAACGCGAGCGGAGCGAGCGGACATTTTTCAACCTCTTTAAACTGTTAAACCTATGGAATAATTTCAAATAGACCTGTAGAGTGGGATGTGTTGCCAGTGCACTGCTACGCTACCTCCTACTGTCCTAACCTAACCCTACATCCATATTCGCGCCAGGACCGCCAGGATCCTCAATGTGCGCCACACGCCCCTGTCATAACGCGCCAGGATCGAGGATCCTTAATCCGCGCCACACGCCCCTGTCCACTGTCACTATGCGCCAGGATCCTTAATCCGCGCCACACATGTTGAGCATACTCTACATAAATTCCAACCTGGGCCCTACCGGTTGTAGTGGTAGGCATACCAGTGCCAGTACAGCGGTATGCAGGTATGCTGATGCTGGTATGTTATGTGTAATGTTCTGACTGACTTTCACTTTCTGAGTCTCTCTCACTAATGGCTCTCTTTCTTACAGTCTTAGTCTTACTTCTGTCCTGTCAGCCTGTCTCTGTGTAGTGTACGTGTACCATACCGGTACCGGTACTGCACTTAAAATGCTACCGGTACGGTACATTCTACTTTCCGTTTAGGCCTACAGGCAGACAGGTTTAGAAAATTGTTTACAATCGTGATACCGGTTTGCCTGCCTACGTCAGTACGTAACCTTATGTAATATTGCTCTGCATTTATTCGATATTAATAGGCCTATAGATAATAAATATTATAGGCCTACCGGTAATCTGGTAATTGCTTTCTTATTCTGTTATTGTCCAATAGTTTTCTGTAATATTGGCAGTTCTTCTATATGACATAGGCCTAAGTCTCGCATTGATCTGTTGATTACGCTGTTGTTGGTGTCAAAATACGATAGAAGAGATAGCTTTAGTCTTTCTTTATGCAGTTATGATGAAACATATTTTGAATTTGAAATACTTGCAATAATAAATATTGAATGAGCTTTCCTACAATGGCGATAGTGGATAGCGCAGTGGGAGTTGATAGGGCCTACCGGTCAGCCGGTACTGCGGTACTTGATAATTTTGGCAAGAAAATATGTCAACTTAGGGAAATTTTCTAATAAGTGTATCTTTTTCCAAGGAAGAAGTAGGCTAGAAGATCAGAAGATATACCGATAGACACATGAAGCAATGGACAATGACTGTGATTGCACAGCTGTTAGAACAAGGAGCAATCTCGGTTTAAGGTATGTTCCAAAAGACCCAGCAATTTTGACACATCCAAAGATTCCAGACACAGACATTCATCTTCTCCGATTATATTAGATTTCAAAAGTTCACACACGTGATAAATCATTAAAGACTCATCAGTAATTGTGTCAATATCTCACGTCACGTATGACTGTACAGTGTACATAGGTCATCATAGGTTTGTGTCAGTATCCCATCCCACTAATCCAGTAATCTCACATGACATGCCCGAATGTCAACAGATGGTGCACTTGTTCCAGGGATGTTAGCAGTTTGCAGTTAGTGCCACATCTAGTTCTAGAACTACTGAACTACATCTCAACGTCAAAAATCGAACCTGAACAATATAAAATGTGAACAAATAACACCATCCACCAAGCATGCAGCCATAACCCACCCACCCTCCTTTGCCTTGCTCCCTGAGACTTATGAAGCGACAAGCGACTAGATATGCTCCAACAAATATTTAAATACAAATTATCTTTGGAAACTAATAACAATGCCAGCTGCTGACTACAATTTCTTATGGGAGCCATATCATCATCATCATCTTCTAACATTTCCATTCAACAGGAAGGCTATTTTAAAGCGGCTGGATAATGATAGGTCGCCATTAATATACCTCAATGCAGACTTCATAGGTAATGAATACCTACTGTACATTGAAAAAGACATCGGAGGATACTAGATCACTTCAATATTATAATTTATTATTGGTGTTATGAGTTATGGGTCAATATTATAGCATAGATTGTTCTTCAGACTGTGTAGGTCTGTAGGTGTATCCACTCTTATTCTAACTGAACCATGGCAACGGCAAGCTATATTTTATTATGCTTTACACTTATGAATTGACACTGGACAGGACATGGTTGATTGTGTTAACTTTAACAATCTGTTATAATTATTATATAGGCCTAGGTCAGTAGGTAACAGTTTTAAGAAGAAACATAAAGAAAAGATTTTAAATGTTTTAAACAAATCGTTTTTTTGGAAATTTTCGTTTACGGACAATAAAATAGTCCTAATTATATATCAATCTAATAAAGATGCGGATAATAATGTATTCAATGTCAATATTATCTAATCAACGATCTAGAAGTTTATTTTGTTGATTTCGCATTATTTATTAATTATTATACTGGTAGATCAGTAATTACATATTGGTAATTATTAATAAATTTAGCATTAATATGTTTAGTAAACATATATTTTGTTCCAGTTCATAGTAAAATCGCCTTGAAGGTTTAATTATTTGATTAACTTTCTGGATTGTCATATTCATACATAAAGTATAGCTAGTACCGGTATATAGATATAGAAGTTATTTTATTTGGCGTTGCTGTTGTATATGACATCACATACTTCAAATTTCTTATTTATTACGGTACTTTAAACGTTTCTTAAAGAAAACAATATCTTTTACAAAAATAAAGTATTTTTGTCCTCTCTGTAATACACATTTGCTCGAAATAGTAGGCCTAATCATTTATTTTCATCAGCCTTCCTTCCACCTCAAAAAAAAACTTTTACTATTCCTCGTAAATGCTGATGAAAAAGTCAGGCAAAAAATGTTACTTTCTTTTTGTTAAAGAAATAGTTAATTACCTAAATAAATTTAAATACCTAGTTAATTAGTTACCGTATAATAGTTAGTTACCGTTAATAGGTATTACCGGTATATAGGATAGGCCTTTCTTATATGTTACATACACCATGAACCGTAATATAGTGTCATTTTCTGATGACACGGACCCCCAACCCCCCCCCCCCCCCCCCCCACCACATTTTTCTACAAATCTTTATCATATTGCTTAAAATTTGAAACACAACTAGTTCCACTCCCCATCGTTGACCCCATGAAGCCGGAATTTTCGATTTTGCCTTTAAATTTTTTTATAAGCGTTTTAAAAAAGTGTCTTTTGCGAAATCGCACCCTCCGTGTCGTGGCCATTCTTCACATTAGTCGTAATTTTATCATATCATTGCTTGCGTTGCAAGGATTCGAAATATGTAACAATATCTGAATTTCGTTGAGAAACAGCTGATAAATAGGCGTTCAAAGATTGCAAGAATTATTGTTCGCTCAAGGCCGGCCATTTATTATATTTAATAAATACACGATGTTCTGGAACATTTTGTTTAAGTATGGATAGCTGCACAATATATCTATTGGATAGGCATTCTGCTGTTGTCTACCAACTCATAAAATAAATAACAGGTTCTAGAATATTTTGTATTTATTGAATATAATAAATGGCCTTCAGCGAACGATACTTTTTACAATCTTTGAACGCCTATATCCCAGCTGTTTCTCAACGAAATTCAGATATTGTTACATATTTAGAATCCTTGCAACGCAAGCTTTCTAATGATATGATAAAATTACGACAAATGTGAAGAATGGCCACGACACGGAGGGTGCGATTTCACAAAAGACACTTTTTTAAAACGTTTAGGCCTACAAAAAAAATTTAAAGGCAAAATCGAAAATTCCGGCTTCATGCTGTCATGGGGTCAACGACGGTGAGTGGAACTAGTTATGTTTCAAATTTTAAGCAATAAATCTGATAAAGATTTGTAGAAAAATCTGGGGGAGGGGGTCCGTGTCATCAGAAAATGTCACTATATTACGGTTCATGGTGTATATATTTATATATATTTTTCCCGGATAGTACTTTCGCCTTATTTTTTATTTTAGTCATGTCAGTTGAGGTTTTATATTTATATTTTAATTTTTCTATTTAATTAATAAGGGATTAGGGACAAATGCTGCCATGGAACTGAACCCGTTCCTATTACCGTATATAGTATGATTAACCTCATGCTGGTATGAGGCTATTCCATCCCTTCAATTGTACTGTACAAGAGAACTTTATTTTATGTATGAATGAACCTGTTGCATTATTTGTAATTAAAAATGCAGGCCTACTTACTTAGCAGCTATCCGATTATGCATATACCGATTTGTATATATTGTGTTTGTGTTTGTACCGGTACTGCACTGGTGCAATGTTAATAAAATATCTTGACCTTCAAGTGTATGTATATTATTGTATTTCACTTCCCAGTATTTTATGTAATATATGTTTTTGGGTTTGAGAGTGCTGTTACTGATATTTACATTTACTCAGTTACTTACAGCCTTAGGGCATAAGGATCAGGGATTTGAACTACCAACTACCTAAAATTCCTAGCATGTGCTATATTGAAAATAGCAGCTAGTTTCCTGATGCCTTGCTATGACATTGGCTAGGCCTAGGCTCTAACAAAACAACCATGTTTAAAGCCTAGTATGTCTGACAAAATGGCAGTCTATCTGTCTATATAGCAATAGGTATATATAATTTAAAATAAATATTGAAATAGGCCTAATACCGGTCCGGTACTGAACTAAGTAATCTAGCATCAATCAGTGAGTTGATTAAAATATGTTTGTTAATACTTCCTGATGTACATCGGATACTTCAGATTTGATCAGCTGCTCTTGTTGTTATTGCCATTGTAAATTTTACTTGATTGTATGTATAATTAAAATGAAAATGAATTTAGACTGTGTGCTACTAATGGTTATTGCATTATCTATTAAGCCGGTGCTTCTTGAAGGCAATGAAGCTAACAACCAGCAACCTTGTGAAAGGGATGGCGGCCATGCAACAGTAATTATCGAAGAATCTCCATCCTCAGCTGGGTACTATTCAACATCATCAATGGCGTTGTTGTTTAGGCCTAGAAGGTTGGATTTTGGAGCGTGTTCTATTGGCATTCCTAAAACACTATGGATTACGGTAATTAATCCTTCAAAGTCGAGTCATCTCCATATTGCATCAATATCCTGCCAAACAAAATCCTTTCATTCCACTTTTATCAACAGTAAATTTCTCGAACCCGGACGCAACGTTTCTTTCGAGATAACCTTCCTGCCAGTTACGTTGGGCGATATAAAAGACGAATTAACTTTTCAAACATCCGCCGGATCTTTCCCCTACGCAGTTTCCGGGATCGGGATTCGTAGCCCGTATCACTTGAGGCCTTTTCGAGGGGCGCGAATCCCCTTAAACCACATATTTTCGCCTTCTATTGTTATGCACAACCCCTTCTCGTCGGCGCTGAGTATCACCGAGATGTACGCCTCTGTGGGCGACCTTCACCTGGAGCTGCCCAGTGCAGCGGGCGTCGCCCCCGCAGTGCCCCTAAACCCATCCGATTCGCCCTGGCGGATACCCGCCTACGCGACCAGGACCATCATGCGGGCGAACTTTATCGGGCGAATTGAAGCCAACCATACGGCCTTCATTAGGATCAAGACCGATCGCAACGAGGAATCCCCCCTGATTCTCCCGTTTCACGTGGAGGTTTCCTCGACGCCCGGGGTTTATTGCAGCGCGGATTGTCTGGATTTCGGCACCGTAGTCTCGCACGACAGCCCTAGGACTTTACCCGTCTATGTAATCAACACGGGGACTAACCCGCGACGAATTCGCTCGATCTATACGGAATTGGAGAA
This sequence comes from Nemertoderma westbladi, assembly GCA_032718475.1. Lineage (NCBI taxonomy): Eukaryota > Metazoa > Xenacoelomorpha > Nemertodermatida > Nemertodermatidae > Nemertoderma > Nemertoderma westbladi. Next base: position 20,264 of record JAUCBJ010004611.1, read on the forward strand.
TTCCGCGGTGCGAGTTAGCCCGCAGATTCTTCTACTACAGCCGAAGATGACTCAGTACGTCGAGGTTGCCAGGGTCACATTCCATTCCAATCTGGTCGTCCAATCGCGCAACTGCTACGGTCGTCTCGTTATCGATATCGACAACCTCCCGAATCTGATTATCCCCTTCCAGGCGAATATCGTCGCGGGCGAGGTCAGTTATTCGTCGGAGGAGTTGTATTTCTACGGGGGTTTAACTCCGCCGCCTCCGGAATCGCGTGTCACGCGAGGCGTTATGATTGGTCACTCGTTCCCGTCGCCTGTGGCAATATATGACGCGCAATTGGATCCGGAGTTACACAGGTTAGTTCGAATATCCATCAGCTCTTTCTTTCATTCATCATTAACTTTGTTCAAAATGGTAAATATACAGTTATTTATTTCTTCTGCAGTTGTTTATGAAGCGCCTTTTCTGCTAAGGTACAAATTTGCTAGACAGGTGAAGACAAAAATGATGCACAGAAACTATTATATAATAAATATTTCGCATCGTATAAACACGTTTTTTTATGGTCGTTTGATTCTAAACTTTAACTAACCGAGAGGAGCATTATTAAAAACAATTAAAAACTAATTGCAAACTAGACTTATCATGAATCAATAAAATGGGTGAGTGGGTGGGTGGATTGTTTGGTACCTGCGGTATATATGTGTTTAAAAATATTATTTTAACTAATTTAACAAGAATTCATGTAAAAGTTAAACGTGGGTAACACGAATCACCGGAGGCAACAGGCAACCCGACCTGAAGGTTCCTCTCTCTTGGCTGTTACCAGAAGATATCATACAGCTAAAGTTAAATATGCTAATATTATTAGCGTTTAAAAAAATTCGTGATACAGATACTTATACCAAGTTTTACCCATGAAACTTTTGTTAATTATTAGATTTTTTTGTAAAATATAATGAATTTCAGGGGGATGAGGAGTACCAGAGGCCTATTTTATGAAGCGGGAAGTTTATGGAGGAGAAAGCAATTGTTAATTAATTCGTGACTGTTAAATACTGTAAAACTCAAACTGAATTGCCTCCCAATCTAACCGATTGCGAGCCTTTTTCTATAGAAGAATCGATGCATTCAGGAATCATAAATTAGTCAGAGAGTGTGGGGGGGGGGGGGGTGCTATTGACTAAGTCAGTAAGAAGACTTATGTGGTTACCGGTATGTGACACCGATGTTCGAGGGGTTTGTGTTTAGAGTTTAGTGTTTTAGTTAAAAGATTGGGTTGTGACATATTGTTATACACCATGACCCGTAATATAGTGTCATTTTCTGATGACACGGACCCCCCCCCCCCCCCCCAGATTTTTCTACAAATCTTTATCATATAGCTTAAAATTTGAAAACCATGAAGCCGGAATTTTCGATTTCGCCTTTAAATTTTATTTATAAGCGTTTTAAAAAAGTGTCTTTTGCGAAAAATCGCACCCTCTGTATCATTGCCAATCTTCACATTAGTCTTATTTTTTCACATCAATAGAAAGCTTGCGTTGATAGGATTCCAAATATGTAGCAATATCTGAATTTCATTGAGAAACAGCTGAGAAATAGGGGTTTGGAGATTGCAAGAATTATTGTTCGCTGCAAGCCTTTTATTCTATTTAATAAATACACAAAATTCTAGAACGTGTTATTTATTTTATGAGTTGGTAGGCAACAGTGGTATTCCTATACAATATCAATATTGCGTAGCTAATCATACATAAACAAATTGTTCCAGAATATTGTGTATTTATTAAATAGAATAAATGGCCTGCAGCGAACGATAATTCTTGCAATCTTTGAACTCCTATATCTCAGTTGTTTCTCAACGAAATTCAGACATTGTTACATATTTAGAATCCTTGCAACGCAAGCTTTCTATTGATATGAAAAAATAAGACTAATGTGAAGAATGGCAATGATACAGAGGGTGCGATTTCGCAAAAGACACTTTTTAAAACGCTTATGAATAAAATTTAAAGGCGCAATCGAAAATTCCGGCTTCATGGTATCAACCACGGTGAGTGGAACTAGTTGTGTTTCAAATTTCAAGCAATATGATAAAGATTTGTTGAAAAATTTGGGGGGGGGGGGGGGTCCGTGTCATCAGAAAATGACACTATATTACGGGTCATGGTGTATATATGATTTAAATAATACAATAATTATAATATTTAACCAACGTATTACTGATGTAATGTAGTGGGAGGAGGCAGAAGCAGAATACAGTCTAGTAAAACAGACTAACTCTAAAATAAAATATATGAAACAGACTAACTCTAAAATATAATATATAAAACAGTCTAACTCTAAAATATAATATATAAAACAGTCTAACTCTAAAATATAATATATGAAACAGACTAACTCTAAAATAAAATATATGAAACAGTCTAAAACTAATAAATCAGTAATGGAATAATGTATTAAGAGACGAAATAGATAAATTGCTGAATACTCTGATTGGAATAATTTTCATGAAATTTAAGAATTTTTAAATTTCAAAATTCATTGAAATATTTCATTGATTTCCATTGAAATTTTTCACGTGAAATAATTCAAGTCTATGAATTTTTTAAACCCTAAGTATTATATAGAAGCTTGGAAGGAAACTGTACTATTATATTATTTAATTACAAGTTCTATCAGCTCAACACCAATTAATTTATTTATAAAGCTATTACCTAGAAGTGTATTAAATAAATAGCCTATGCTAGTGTCCGTGAACGTGGGTGAACTGGTTAGCGCTACTGATACGCGGGCTACTGAAGGTGCCTGGTTCAACCCCCGGCTTCCTGAATTTTTCTACCGGTATCATATTATATATAATGCCTAGGGTGGTCCTTATTTCAATGTAAAATTTAAAAGTTGTGGAAATTCTCCTCTGACCCCCCCAAGTCCTTTCTTCTGATAAAAAAACACCTTGAGTAAAATTTGAGCACAAATGATATATATTTAGAGGTAGCTCAAACACCCTGAAGTTGAGCGGTTGGACACCATTTGATCGCGCGCGCAGAATATAATGGAGTTTGCTGATATGAAGGCTTCTATTTGTTGTACAGAGTTAATTTTAGGCTTATTTGAACCGCAGTCATCGATTTAGTGGGTGTAGATATCTTCAAAACAAGTGCTAAGCTAGTAGTTCTTGAGATATCACACAAAAGCTTAAGCCCGGCACAACTCATCAATCGATCATTCAATTGATTGCGCCTAGGTCATATAGAAATATTGGCATTAACATTTTGTAGGTCTACCTCCCTCCATCTTATTTCAGTTAATTTCTATTTTAGCATTGTCTACTAACCATTCAAAGCTATGTTTAGTTAAAAAAAATTTATCACAACCCCATGGGAAATGCTTGCACAAGCATCACTAATTTGTGTCTAAGCGCCATTTGGTACGATATCAATAATTGGCCACAAAACTTAACTTTTGGTTAATTATATCTAGGAACTGTTCGTTTAATTTGATTTTGACTGATTTTAAGTTGCAGAATCCAAAAATCTCATCTGATTTGAATTTTAAAATATATATATACAATATAAAATATATACAACAATACTATACTGTACTTCAAAGCATATTAAAAGGATTGATAGATACAGAGTTATGTGCATCCAGCGACCAAAAGAGTTCTAATATATATGGGAAGAAGCTTTGAACATATGCATTATATATGATTAGACAATGCTGATTCCAAATCTGATTTCAGATTTGCCCTACCCCATCACGTTTTCTCACAATTGCCAATTTCAATTCAAAAAACTTATCGCAAACGACTATGATGAGTGATGTAGATTCAAATGAGAATCAAATATGCTCAAAATCAATCTAAAACATTGAAAGGAGCTTTGTTCATATGAATTATATATAATTAAACAATGGTGATTCCAAATCTGCTTTCAGATTTGCCATGCTGCCATAGCATATCAAGTTTTTTCACAATTGCCAATTTGAGTTCAAATTAGTTATCGCAAACAACTGTGATGAGTGAAGTAGATTCAATAATAATCAAATATGCTCCAAATCAATATAAAACATGAAAAAAGCTTTGTTAATTTGAGTTATATATTAAACAATGCAATCTATATGGTGAATCTGCTATCAGATTTACCATAGCATATGTTGTAGATTGATTTGGGGGTGTATTTTATTCTTATTGAATCTACTTTCACTCAAAATAATTGTTTGCGATAAGTAATTTGAACTTAAATTGGCAATTGTAAAAAAAAACTTAATATCCTATGGCAGTATGGCAAATATGAAAGCAGATTTGGAATCAGCATTGTTTAAAAATATATAATTCATATAAACAAAGCTCCATTCAATGTTTTGGTTTGATTTTGAGCATATTTGATTCTCATTTGAATCTACGCCACTCATCACAGTCGTTTGCAATAAGTTTTTGAACTCAAAGTGGCAATTGTGAAAAAACTTGATGTGGTAGGGCAAATCTGAAATCAGATTTGGAATCAGCATTGCCTAATTATGTATAATACATATGTGCAAAGCTTCTTCCCATATATATAGTTCTCTTTTGGTCGCTGGATTCACATATCTCTGCATCTATCAATCCTTATCTTAAAATGCTTTGAAGTACAGTATAGTATTGTTGTATATCATGCACCATATCATTTTAAAATACAAATCAGATGCGATGTTTGGGTTCTGCATTTAAAATCAGTCAAAATCAAATTAAACGAACAGTTCCTAGATATAATTAACCAAAAGTTAAGTTTTGTGGCCAATTATTGATATCGTACCAAATGGCGCTTAGACACAAATTAGTGATGCTTGTTTGTGCAAGCATTTCCCATGGGGTTGTGATGAATTTTTTTTACTAAACATAGCTTTGAATTGTTATACAATGCTAAAATCGAGATTAACTGAAATAAGATTCAGGGAGGTAGACCTACAAAATGTTAATGCCAATATTTCAATATGCCCTTGGCGTAATCAATTAAATGATCAATTGATGAGTTGTGCCGGGCTTAAGCTTTTGTGTGATATCTCAAGAACTACTAGCTTAGCACTTGTTTTGAAGGTATCTACACCCACTAAATCGATGATTGCGGTTCAAATAAGCCTAAAATTAACTCTGTACGACCAACAGAAGCCTTCATATCAGCAAACTCTATTAAATTCTTCGCGCGCGATCAATCGGTGTGCAGGCACTCAACTTCAGTGTATTTGAGCTACCTCTAATATTTGATGTACATTCTTAAAATTTCGCATGTCGTATTTTTTGACGAAATGGAAACATTTGAGGGGGTCAGAGATGATAAATTCCAACCTTTCAAAATAAGGACCACCCTAATAATGCCCCTTATTTATATAATACCCCTAGATAAAATTGATAATAAATGTATTGTAAACCCCACCAATCAACTATTATTTATACAGATGTTCAGAAATATTTCACCTTTTAATTCCCAATTTTTGATATCTGAATCGAATTGCAATCGAATTCGTTCTGGTCTGGCGACAACTTAGCGGTGCAGGATAACATTATTATTAAGGATGACATTATCTTATAAAATTTAGTTTCATTATTTTCCGTTTTAATTCTTGCTAATAAATTATTATTTAGTTTTATTTATTAATTTATTTAATTAATATAATATTAATTAATTAATAATTAATTTAATTAATAATTAATTAAATTAATTTATTTATTAATATTATTTGTTTATTAAGTTTTATGTGTTAGGTTGTGTTAGAATACACAAATAATACTACTGGTATGTCTGCTGGCTTGCGGAATGTTCGTAGCATGAGTTGCAGCGTGCTTCCGATCTAGCATGGCTAGTGCGGGTTAATGCGACTTCAAACATCTCGAAACAGTAAATAGAAGACGTGAAATTATAATGTTAAATAATAAATTTCATTAGTCTAGTGTTTCTGTTGACTTTATTGATAACGACACGGCAGTAGGTGGTGTTCTTATTCGTAATGTTTATTCCTGAATATCGTTAACATACTGTTTAGTTTCTCTATACCAGAACGGTACGGTAGTCCTACGGGTACACACGCCCATTACAGGCCTACCACCGCACGGTACGGTAGTCCTACGGGTACACACGCCCATTACAGGCCTACCACCGCACGGTACGGTAGTCCTACGCGAACACACGCCCATTACAGGCCTACCACCGCACGGTACGGTAGTCCTACGCGAACACACGCCCATTACAGGCCTACCACCGCACGGTACGGTAGTCCTACGCGAACACACGCCCATTACAGGCCTACCACCGCACGGTACGGTAGTCCTACGCGAACACACGCCCATTACAGGCCTACCACCGCACGGTACGGTAGTCCTACGGGTACACACGCCCATTACAGGCCTACCACCGCACGGTACGGTAGTCCTACGGGTACACACGCCCATTACAGGCCTACCACCGCACGGTACGGTAGTCCTACGCGAACACACGCCCATTACAGGCCTACCACCGCACGGTACGGTAGTCCTACGCGAACACACGCCCATTACAAGCCTACCACCGCACGGTACGGTAGTCCTACGCGAACACACGCCAATTACAAGCCTACCACCGCACGGTACGGTAGTCCTACGCGAACACACGCCCATTACAGGCCTACCACCGCACGGTACGGTAGTCCTACGCGAACACACGCCCATTACAAGCCTACCACCGCACGGTACGGTAGTCCTACGCGAACACACGCCCATTACAGGCCTACCACCGCACGGTACGGTAGTCCTACGCGAACACACGCCCATTACAGGCCTACCACCGCACGGTACGGTAGTCCTACGCGAACACACGCCCATTACAAGCCTACCACCGCACGGTACGGTAGTCCTACGCGAACACACGCCCATTACAGGCCTACCACCGCACGGTACGGTAGTCCTACGGGTACACACGCCCATTACAGGCCTACCACCGCATGGTACGGTAGTCCTACGGGTACACACGCCCATTACAGGCCTACCACCGCACGGTACGGTAGTCCTACGGGTACACACGCCCATTACAGGCCTACCACCGCACGGTACGGTAGTCCTACGGGTACACACGCCAATTACAGGCCTACCACCGCACGGTACGGTAGTCCTACGGGTACACACGCCCATTACAGGCCTACCACCGCACGGTACGGTAGTCCTACGGGTACACACGCCCATTACAGGCCTACCACCGCACGGTACGGTAGTCCTACGGGTACACACGCCCATTACAGGCCTACCACCGCACGGTACGGTAGTCCTACGGGTACACACGCCCATTACAGGCCTACCACCGCACGGTACGGTAGTCCTACGGGTACACACGCCCATTACAGGCCTACCACCGCACGGTACGGTAGTCCTACGCGAACACACGCCAATTACAAGCCTACCACCGCACGGTACGGTAGTCCTACGGGTACACACGCCCATTACAGGCCTACCACCGCACGGTACGGTAGTCCTACGGGTACACACGCCCATTACAGGCCTACCACCGCACGGTACGGTAGTCCTACGGGTACACACGCCCATTACAAGCCTACCACCGCACGGCCCCCCATAGCCTACACACGCCCATTACAGGCCTACCACCGCACGGTACGGTAGTCCTACGGGTACACACGCCCATTACAAGCCTACCACCGCACGGCCCCCCATAGCCTACACACGCCCATTACAGGCCTACCACCGCACGGTACGGTAGTCCTACGGGTACACACGCCCATTACAGGCCTACCACCGCACGGTACGGTAGTCCTACGGGTACACACGCCCATTACAAGCCTACCACCGCACGGTAGGGTAGTCCTACGGGTACACACGCCCATTACAGGCCTACCACCGCACGGTACGGTAGTCCTACGGGTACACACGCCCATACAGGCCTACCACCGCACGGTACGGTAGTCCTACGGGTACACACGCCCATTACAGGCCTACCACCGCACGGTACGGTAGTCCTACGGGTACACACGCCCATTACAAGCCTACCACCGCACGGTAGGGTAGTCCTACGGGTACACACGCCCATTACAGGCCTACCACCGCACGGTACGGTAGTCCTACGGGTACACACGCCCATACAGGCCTACCACCGCACGGTACGGTAGTCCTACGGGTACACACGCCCATTACAGGCCTACCACCGCACGGTACGGTAGTCCTACGGGTACACACGCCCATTACAGGCCTACCACCGCACGGTACGGTAGTCCTACGGGTACACACGCCCATTACAGGCCTACCACCGCACGGTACGGTAGTCCTACGGGTACACACGCCCATTACAAGCCTACCACCGCACGGTACGGTAGCCCTACTCGTACACACGCCCATTACAGGCCTACCACCGCACGGTACGGTAGTCCTACGGGTACACACGCCCATTACAGGCCTACCACCGCACGGTACGGTAGTCCTACGGGTACACACGCCCATTACAAGCCTACCACCGCACGGTACGGTAGTCCTACGCTTACACACGCCCATTACAGGCCTACCACCGCACGGTACGGTAGTCCTACGGGTACACACGCCCATTACAGGCCTACCACCGCACGGTACGGTAGTCCTACGGGTACACACGCCCATTACCTGCCTACCACCGCACGGTACGGTAGTCCTACGCGAACACACGCCCATTACAGGCCTACCACCGCACGGTACGGTAGTCCTACGCGAACACACGCCCATTACAGGCCTACCACCGCACGGTACGGTAGTCCTACGGGTACACACGCCCATTACAGGCCTACCACCGCACGGTACGGTAGTCCTACGGGTACACACGCCCATTACCTGCCTACCACCGCACGGCCACCATAGCCGTTATTCTGTTTTATTTTATTTCTAGATACTTCAAGATGGTTGATTTTAAACCTCCAATTATTCTCGAACCTTCAAACAATCTATCTAAGATAATGTCATTGGAATATGATCCGCACGGGACAGAAGTAAATATGACATCGAGTCTCTCATTCAACACAAACTATTCGACATTCTTTCTCGATGTCCACATGTTTTCTGGCCAATTAACTCCTATCATTGAGTCTAGCTCATCAGGCCCAATGAAAGATCTCAATTTTGGATTCCTCAATATGGGAGAGGAGCGATTGAAAGTCGTTTCTCTGTTAAACAACAACCCTCTCCCAGTAGAAATCAACAAGGTTGTTAGCACGTTCGAGGGGTCAAAGGTCAACTATAACGGCATCCATAAGGGTGACGGTGTGTTTAATCGGCCGTTACTCAAACAACACGATGTTATTGCGGAAGAGAAGAGGATTTACATTGTTCCTCCGGGGCATTTCGCCTCCTTCTCCGTGGTCATACGATCGCCTAAAGCGGAGGGCATCTACGCCGGCCATCTAATCTATCGGACCAATCACGAGCCCCACGGCCACATTCCAATCTACCTGCAGACCATAGCGGGCCAGGTGACCTCTCCCAGCGTGACCTTCAGACCCTCGTTCCCGGGCCGTGTCTCCTCCTACATGTTATCTCTCTCCTCCTCCTTTAAGGTTCCCATCGACGTGAGTCGCGTCACAACATTCCCGGACGATTCCCGGTTTATTTTCCATCCGTTTGATTCACCCACGTCGGGGGTTCAACAACTCCTGCCGTTGCAAAGAACTAAACTAGGTGAGTTATTCGCAGTTTTATTGATTTTGAATATGAATTCACTGACACGCGTGCATTTGCTTTAAAGTATATTAATAGGGTACATTGCCGCGACAATTGCTAATAGCTAATGTTTCCACGTCATAATAATAAGCTATTATCCCCCCCCCCCCCCCCCCTCACACCGATCATACTATTATCTACCCTCAGTAAGTCTTTGTTAGAGAACGCTTCAACGTAGATATAGAATACATTTATTATTGTTTTTTGACCCGCTCCACATAGCATATGATCACGCTGGCATATATTTAATTTAACATTACACTTCCACATCACTGCAAAGTGCAAATAGATTAATGCGAAATGTGTAAATATAATGAAGTTCATCTGATGAGTTCACAGTAAATGGTGTGGGTCGGGGTAGTAAAGTACACTCTATGTTTAACAACAAGATTATTTATAGTGGCGGTGCTGTACTTATGGGTAGACGACGGGTTGATTGTCGGTAACCAATTCTACCAAGTTGAGAATTTATATCCGCTAATATAAACAACTCGCTCCGCACCCTACATTGTGTTCCTATCTTAATGCGTCGACCGTTGGGAGTATTAATCTGGGCTGTTTCAATTCATTATGGGGGTTTATAGAGAGGCGATGTATGTTGTAAACCCTGTCGTTGCCAAATATATGATATGATATGGGGCGGGCGGGTACAATACAAATCGGCAATGCAGGGGATTTCCTCTCAAGGTTTATATTAATGCGAAATAAGTATATTTTTTCTTTCCAAGTAGCATTGTGTGTCCGCCGTAATTGAGTAAATCCTTATTGTATCGGTATAGGAAAAATCAGAATAATTACTTGGCTACCACTACCACCACAGCCACTTTTATTCTACTTTACTTCATGAATGATGGAAACTTTCATTACGAGGTGGTTTGGGTTTTATACTGGGGGCCTCTTAACGAACTTAAAGTATATTAAAGGTTTCTCGTTCGTGGGGTCATCGCTCAGTTGATTAATGTTCGGCTAAGGCTCACCTTACTTTGTGGCTCTCCTCACAAATTCAGATTAAGCAGTAATGTAATATTTTTTATACCTCGATCGAAGCTCGAAATTAAAATTGTTGATTAATATATTGAATTGTTTTAATGAGAGATTGAAAAAAAAAGAAAAAAATGAGAAAAAAAGTGTTTTTTGAAACATGACTATACTTCTCTCTATGTTGGCTATAATTGTTGAAAATTGAATAGAATGAAAATAGAATTGTTGAATGTAATTTTTCAGACTAAAAAGTAAATCTGCGGCCAGTGTCTGTCTCTGTATTGGCTCTTTTGTCCATGGTAGTAAAAAGAGTTTGGGGCGAGTTTCGTAACTCTACTAACTCTTTGGTAACTATTTTTAATACCATTTAGAGGGCACACATAAAACGCTGAATAATTTGTAAACCTTTAAGATATTTAACTCAAACTCTGAAATACTTTGAATCAACTCACAATTCCATACCACTCGTAGGCGCAAAGTGGAAAACAGTTTGTAATTAAATAGCATTCTGGACGATCAACTAAAATATATTCGAAAAATTTTCCAAGAGTATCTGATTATAGGTCGATATATAGGCATATATGCCTTTGACATTATTTCGGCTTCGTGTTTCAGTATGGGCACCGACACATGGTTTGTATATTATTTGCTATCTAATCTACGTAACGTATCGAACTCTAAAAGATCTAACCATGGACATTGGTTGCACTTAGAATATTAGACAATAGATGATATTTCAATATGTCTTTTCTATCTATATATCTATCTATCACGGAATGATTAATCTTTTGCGCTAAATCCACCAGGTCCTGTTGCTAACCAACCTTAAGTTTGGAAATAGCGCAGCTTATTTCCTCGGAAGAGGTACTAATAATCATATATAGGGACTTATTCTACCTGATATAACGCCCATTGAAACTAACTACCTACGCCCATGACAGTCATAAATAATCCTCACCATTATAATTTATAAAAATATTATAATAAGAACAGAATAAACATTATTAATTTTTTTTGCTCCATCCGACCACTAACACGAGCTGGGCCTTCGTGCAGCAGAAGCTGCAAGCCATCTCAGTGAACAATTATAATTACCATGGCTATTGTTAAATAGGCCTATTCTGATCTTAGCTTCCGACAT
>JAUCBJ010004612.1:0-87533 GCA_032718475.1 Nemertoderma westbladi
CCTAAGAGGCGGTGGGGACCTAAGAGGCCACTGAGTACACAGTAATAGAGGCGGTGGGCACCTAAGAGGCCACTGAGTACACAGTAATAGAGGCGGTGGGCACCTAAGAGGGCACTGAGTACACAGTAATAGAGGCGGTGGGGACCTAAGAGGCCACTAAGTACACAGTAATAGAGGCGGTGGGGACCTAAGAGGCCACTGAGTACACAGTAATAGAGGCGGTGGGGACCTAAGAGGCCACTGAGTACACAGTAATAGAGGCGGTGGGGACCTAAGAGGGCACTGAGTACACAGTAATAGAGGCGGTGGGGACCTAAGAGGGCACTGAGTACACAGTAATAGAGGCGGTGGGGACCTAAGAGGGCACTGAGTACACAGTAATAGAGGCGGTGGGGACCTAAGAGGCCACTGAGTACACAGTAATAGAGGCGGTGGGCACCTAAGAGGCCACTGAGTACACAGTAATAGAGGCGGTGGGCACCTAAGAGGCCACTGAGTACACAGTAATAGAGGCGGTGGGGACCTAAGAGGGCACTGAGTACACAGTAATAAGGCGGTGGGCACCTAAGAGGCCACTGAGTACACAGTAATAGAGGCGGTGGGGACCTAAGAGGCAGTGGGGACCTAAGAGGCCACTGAGTACACAGTAATAGAGGCGGTGGGCACCTAAGAGGCCACTGAGTACACAGTAATAGAGGCGGTGGGCACCTAAGAGGCCACTGAGTACACAGTAATAGAGGCGGTGGGCACCTAAGAGGCCACTGAGTACACAGTAATAGAGGCGGTGGGCACCTAAGAGGCCACTGAGTACACAGTAATAGAGGCGGTGGGGACCTAAGAGGCGGTGGGGACCAAGAGGGCACTGAGTACACAGTAATAGAGGCGGTGGGGACCTAAGAGGCGGTGGGGACCTAAGAGGGCACTAAGTACACAGTAATAGAGGCGGTGGGCACCTAAGAGGCCACTGAGTACACAGTAATAGAGTCGGTGGGCACCTAAGAGGGCACTGAGTACACAGTAATAGAGGCGGTGGGCACCTAAGAGGGCACTGAGTACACAGTAATAGAGGCGGTGGGCACCTAAGAGGCCACTGAGTACACAGAATAGAGCGGTGGGGACCTAAGAGGCGGTGGGGACCTAAGAGGGCACTGAGTACACAGTAATAGAGGCGGTGGGCACCTAAGAGGGCACTGAGTACACAGTAATAGAGGCGGTGGGCACCTAAGAGGCCACTGAGTACACAGTAATAGAGGCGGTGGGGACCTAAGAGGGCACTGAGTACACAGTAATAGAGGCGGTGGGGACCTAAGAGGCCACTGAGTACACAGTAATAGAGGCGGTGGGCACCTAAGAGGCCACTGAGTACACAGTAATAGAGGCGGTGGGAACCTAAGAGGCCACTGAGTACACAGTAATAGAGGCAGTAGGGACCTAAGAGGCCACTGAGTACACAGTAATAGAGGCGGTGGGGACCTAAGAGGCCACTGAGTACACAGTAATAGAGGCGGTGGGGACCTAAGAGGCCACTGAGTACACAGTAATAGAGGCGGTGGTGACCTAAGAGGCCACTGAGTACACAGTAATAGAGGCGGTGGGCACCTAAGAGGCCACTGAGTACACAGTAATAGAGGCGGTGGGGACCTAAGAGGTGGTGGGGACCTAAGAGGCCACTGAGTACACAGTAATAGAGGCGGTGGGCACCTAAGAGGCCACTGAGTACACAGTAATAGAGGCGGTGGGGACCTAAGAGGGCACTGAGTACACAGTAATAGAGGCGGTGGGGACCTAAGAGGCCACTGAGTACACAGTAATAGAGGCGGTGGGCACCTAAGAGGGCACTGAGTACACAGCAATAGAGGCGGTGGGGACCTAAGAGGCGGTGGGGACCTAAGAGGCCACTGAGTACACAGTAATAGAGGCGGTGGGCACCTAAGAGGGCACTGAGTACACAGTAATAGAGGCGGTGGGGACCTAAGAGGCCACTGAGTACACAGTAATAGAGGCGGTGGGGACCTAAGAGGCCACTGAGTACACAGTAATAGAGGCGGTGGGGACCTAAGAGGCGGTGGGGACCTAAGAGGCCACTGAGTACACAGTAATAGAGGCGGTGGGCACCTAAGAGGCCACTGAGTACACAGTAATAGAGGCGGTGGGGACCTAAGAGGCCACTGAGTACACAGTAATAGAGGCGGTGGGGACCTAAGAGGCGGTGGGGACCTAAGAGGCCACTGAGTACACAGTAATAGAGGCGGTGGGGACCTAAGAGGCGGTGGGGACCTAAGAGGCCACTGAGTACACAGTAATAGAGGCGGTGGGCACCTAAGAGGGCACTGAGTACACAGTAATAGAGGCGGTGGGGACCTAAGAGGCCACTAAGTACACAGTAATAGAGGCGGTGGGGACCTAAGAGGCCACTGAGTACACAGTAATAGAGGCGGTGGGGACCTAAGAGGCCACTGAGTACACAGTAATAGAGGCGGTGGGGACCTAAGAGGGCACTGAGTACACAGTAATAGAGGCGGTGGGGACCTAAGAGGGCACTGAGTACACAGTAATAGAGGCGGTGGGGACCTAAGAGGGCACTGAGTACACAGTAATAGAGGCGGTGGGGACCTAAGAGGCCACTGAGTACACAGTAATAGAGGCGGTGGGCACCTAAGAGGCCACTGAGTACACAGTAATAGAGGCGGTGGGCACCTAAGAGGCCACTGAGTACACAGCAATAGAGGCGGTGGGGACCTAAGAGGGCACTGAGTACACAGTAATAGAGGCGGTGGGCACCTAAGAGGGCACTGAGTACACAGTAATAGAGGCGGTGGGGACCTAAGAGGCAGTGGGGACCTAAGAGGGCACTAAGTACACAGTAATAGAGGCGGTGGGCACCTAAGAGGCCACTGAGTACACAGTAATAGAGGCGGTGGGCACCTAAGAGGCCACTGAGTACACAGTAATAGAGGCGGTGGGCACCTAAGAGGCCACTGAGTACACAGTAATAGAGGCGGTGGGCACCTAAGAGGCCACTGAGTACACAGTAATAGAGGCGGTGGGGACCTAAGAGGCGGTGGGGACCTAAGAGGGCACTGAGTACACAGTAATAGAGGCGGTGGGGACCTAAGAGGCGGTGGGGACCTAAGAGGGCACTAAGTACACAGTAATAGAGGCGGTGGGCACCTAAGAGGCCACTGAGTACACAGTAATAGAGTCGGTGGGCACCTAAGAGGGCACTGAGTACACAGTAATAGAGGCGGTGGTGACCTAAGAGGCCACTGAGTACACAGTAATAGAGGCGGTGGGGACCTAAGAGGCGGTGGGGACCTAAGAGGGCACTAAGTACACAGTAATAGAGGCGGTGGGCACCTAAGAGGCCACTGAGTACACAGTAATAGAGGCGGTGGGCACCTAAGAGGCCACTGAGTACACAGTAATAGAGGCGGTGGGCCCCTAAGAGGCCACTGAGTACACAGTAATAGAGGCGGTGGGCACCTAAGAGGCCACTGAGTACACAGTAATAGAGGCGGTGGGGACCTAAGAGGCGGTGGGGACCTAAGAGGGCACTGAGTACACAGTAATAGAGGCGGTGGGGACCTAAGAGGCGGTGGGGACCTAAGAGGGCACTAAGTACACAGTAATAGAGGCGGTGGGCACCTAAGAGGCCACTGAGTACACAGTAATAGAGTCGGTGGGCACCTAAGAGGGCACTGAGTACACAGTAATAGAGGCGGTGGGCACCTAAGAGGGCACTGAGTACACAGTAATAGAGGCGGTGGGCACCTAAGAGGCCACTGAGTACACAGTAATAGAGGCGGTGGGGACCTAAGAGGCGGTGGGGACCTAAGAGGGCACTGAGTACACAGTAATAGAGGCGGTGGGCACCTTAGAGGGCACTGAGTACACAGTAATTGAAATGACGGAACTGCGTTTAGAGCCGGGTGAGCGAGAAAAGTCGGCCTGTCATACATTCGCCGCAATATAGTTGAGAAAATCGGAAAGTATAATAATGAAGTTACTTATGTTACATTTAATGGTTACTTGTTACAGTGTTACGAGTTACATATGTGTCTCCAGATGCAGGTAGGTCTAAACAATAATATTACATTACATACGATGAAGACATGAATACCTAGACCTAGGCCTAATGAACTATAACTAACAAAGAACAGAATGCAGAATGAGTTTATACCAGAAGTACATAATGACACACACAGATAGGTATATATACCAAACATAAAGGTGGCTAATTTCTATTGGCTAATAATATATTCAGTTTGTGAAATGACCGGTAGGTGGAATAACATATAGCACAATAAGTTAAGGTAAACGAGACCGGCTGTAACAAAGCCGGCCCTAACTACGATGTAAGAGGAGTTACACATTTCTTTCATTGTTAGCCTCTTCTAAGAGGCACACTTTTACAGCGGGTCGAGTATAGTCTTTTCCATTTACACGGACCTTAACGGAACGGACAACTCCGTCAGACCCGGGAAAGGTTTCCAAAACTTTGCCAAGAGGCCAATGTCCCCTGGGAGAGTTCGAGAATACAACAAGAACTATGTCCCCAGGACATAAGTTTCTGCGATCTCTTAACCAAATTTTACGTTCAATTTGAGATGGAACATATTCAGTCATCCATCGCTTCCAGAAGTTGTTTATTAAAGCTTGAGTAGACAACCAACGTTTCTTACTGCCAATGTCAGAATCATCGACAAAAGCAGGGGCTACATTGGGATTACCACGACCAAGTACGATGTGGTTCGGTGTTATTGCTTCTGGTTCATGAGGATCTATGCTAATATGCGTGAGTGGACGACTATTCATTAAATGTTCGACCTCAACGATAACTGTTTCGAGAACCTCATCTGTTACACGCTGGTTACCAAGAATCACTTTTAAAGCTTTCTTTGCGGATCTAACCAGACGTTCCCAAACACCACCAAAATGTGGTGCAGCAGGGGGATTAAAATGCCATGTAATTCCCTTCTGAGCTAGAGTATTTTTGATAGAAGACTGATCAAGAACTTCAAGGCACTCTCGGAGTTCCTTTTCACCACTAGTGAAATTGCTGCCATTATCACTATAAACAATAGCGGGGGTACCTCGACGGGCAAATACTCTACGAAAGCCCATAAGAAAACTGTCTGTATCCATGGAATGGACAATCTCTAAATGGACTGCCCTTGTTACAAGGCAAGTTACGAGAAGACAATAACGTTTCTCTGTTCGTCTAAGATGACGGACATAAAGTGGACCGAAATAGTCTATACCCATGTTTCGGAATGGAAATGTCATAGGAGACAATCGCGGCCGGGGTAAAGCAGCCATAAGAGGAGCAACAGGCCGAGCTCGACGTTTCTTACAAAATGTACAACGAAATAAAAGCTTACGAATCAAAGATCTTGCTTTAGGAACCCAGTAGGTTTGTCTTAAATTATTTAAGGTATGATCTTCTCCTTCGTGAAAAACTATCTTGTGAGTATTTAGAATAACAAGATCAGTAAACCTACAATTGTTAGGGAGAATAATAGGGTGACATACAGAATTAGGGAGGTCAGACTTCGAAATACGGCCACCAACTCTGAGTAAACCATCTTCATCCAACTCGGGAAGCAATGTCAACAAAGAGCTATCTTTTCCAACGGGGTTCCCATTGGATAAATTGGCAATCTCATTGGAGTAAAAGGAATTTTGTACAGACTTGATCATATAATTTAATGAATACCTGAGTTCTGAAACACTCAGAGTAGAATGCTGATGAACCTTGTTTCGACAGTTTTGGACAAACCTAAATACCCAAGCAAGGACACGTTGGGCTCTAGATAAGGATGACAACTTTGATACAAATTCGAAAGTAAAGGATTCAGCAACATGGACAGCATATACCGCCTTGACTTCAGGATCACCTTCAACTGGGTTATCAGGGATTGCTAAACTGGCTGGCCACTGATTTTCAGGGGATCTTAGATAATCTGGACCTTGAAACCAAGGATGGTCAGAGTGGAGTTCAGACAAGAGAAGACCTCGACTACAATGATCAGCAGGATTAAGAATTCCAGGGACATGGCGCCACTGGTCACGATCTGACACATCGAGGATTTCTCCAACACGATTGGCTACAAACTCATTATATTTGCACCTGCGAGAAAGTATCCATTGAAGAGCGGTAGTGGAATCACACCAATATATAAATTTATCAACATGGATTCTAAGTTCGGTTGTAATTAACTTAGACAGCCTCACTGCTAATAATGCACCTTGCAGCTCAAGGCGTGGAACCGACAAAGCCTTGACTGGGGCGACACGAGACTTCGACATAACAAAGGCTACCTTAATATCACTGGTAGAATAACTACCCCTAAGGTAAGCCACAGCACCAAAGCCAACAGTAGAGGCATCACCAAAAACATGTAACTGAGTGTTCTGGAGTTGTGGCGATCTGGGAAAATAACAACGAGGTATGTGAACCTTTTCAAGAAGATGGAGCTCAGATAACCAATGCTCCCATCGAACTACCAGATCATCAGGAAGTGGATCATCCCATGCCAGACGTCTCCTCCACATCTCTTGCATTAGGACCTTAACAATAAGCAAGAATGGTGTCAAGAATCCTAAAGGATCAAATAATGACGATGATTGTCTTAGAACATTTCTCATGGTATGACTAAGGTCGATGATCTTAGTGTAGAAGACAAAACAGTCAGTTGAACAGTTCCACTTGACACCTAAAGCACGTTCAACAGGGAGTTCATCAACATCTAAATCAAGTAAGGGATCTGCTCGATCCCCCTTTGGTATCACTGAAAGAACTTCATAGGAAGAAGATATCCATTGGCCCAGATGGAACCCACCCTTGGATAAGAGCTCTACCATGCCCTTGACAAGGGTGATGGCTTCCTCAGTGGTGTCGCAAGAATCAAAATAATTATCTGCATAGAAACAGATTTCGACTTTAGAGGCCGGTAAAGGAAATTCTAAACAGAAATCTCGTGCTGTACGAATAAGTGCAAAGAAGCAGGATGATGATGAAGATATAGCCCCAAATATTTCTCGTACCATACGATACACCCCAGGAGGCTTAGCATGGCTTGGACCACCCCAAAGAAATCTCAAGGCATCCTGGTCTTTGCGTTTGACAGCAACTTGGTGGTACATGGCAGTGATATCTCCAGATATTGCAATCGATCTTTCTCTAAATCTAAGTAAAACACCCACAAGACTGGCAAGATAATCAGGTCCTTTAAGCAGGCAGTCGTTTAGAGAAACACCATGCTCCTTAGCCGAAGCATTGAAAACGATGCGTACCTTATCAGGTTTGTTCGGATTTAATACTGGGTGATGAGGGAGATACCATGTTCTACCAGGTGGATCAGGTTCATCAATGTCAACCTTTACGGCAAAACCTTTATCTATGTATCCTTGAAAGGTTTCATGGTAACGTTTATGTAAAATTGGATTACGATTAAGACGTTTTTCAGTAGCCTGAAGGCACCTAATAGCTGTTCGTTTATTATTGGGCAATTGGATGGTAGGGGATCTCCAAAGTAAACTGGTTTCATATCGTTCACCTGTATGGCGTGTGTTAGACTCAAGCATATCACGAGCAGTAGCTTCCTCATGATTTATAGGCAAAGATTTACAAGGATTAACACCGAATGAATCAGTATTCCAGAATCGTGTGAGTAAAGTCTCTAAAGAACAGTCAATGTCTGCACAAGCATCAGCACCTGGACGGGAGTCTAAATAACGGACATGCATGATATGCTGGCATTCATCATCAGAAAGGGGATGAAGAGGTACGGTAGAAGTACAAGTCCACCCAAAATTAGTCAAAACTGCCGAAGGGGAGCCAGAAGGGCCAGGACGATAATCGAGTTGACGAATTAAATCAAAGACATCAGCACCCAACAGGACGCCTACTTTATTTGAATCTACAGCTGCAAGATCTAGATCAGATAAATGACTCCAGGAAGATTTAATCTTGGGCCAATCAAAACGCTGATTTGCGATATTTAACTTGGATAAAACCCAAGTCCGTGGGACAGGAAATACAGACTCACTATTTACAGGTAGAACATCAATGGAGCTTAATAAGGACTTTACAGTTTCTCCATCTGAATTAATAGTGCCGATTCTCAATGGCTTTTGCTCACCCTAGATCTTCACAAACTGCAGAGATCTGGCTACAGGGGTCTAACAAAGCAAAAGTTTCAACAGTTTTACCTGCAGAACGTACCCGCAGTGGTACAATCTCTAAAGCTACAGTGCTAGGGGATGTTCTCAATGAGGTAGTTCCTATGTGTTGTTTATTTTGGGAAGAAGATTTAGCACCAAAAACCTTAGGTGCTCCATGTAATAAAACGTGATGGCGTTTTTTACAACCATCGAAATTACATGGGTCTACGATTTTACAATTTGCAGCGCGGTGCTTTGCTTTGAGACATACAAAACACATGGATTTGTCTCGGGCTAACTCAATGCGGTCAGCTAGGCTTAATGATTTAAAATTGTTACAATTTTCAAGAAAATGGGACTGGCCGCAACAATGACAGTGTTCAGCCACAGAAGCAGTAGCCGACATACCTTTAGTAAGTGGGCTCGAGTCGGAACTAGACGATTTCTGATACTTATTTGACTGTGTTTCAGAAAAATTAACTTTATTGCTGGCAGTAGCCATGATAGTAGGTGTAAAAACAGTTGGAGCACTGGATTTAGGCCTGTTAAATTGCGGTTTATTTTGAAATGATTTGTTATTGGACAAGCCTTGGTTACCGGCATAACTATTACTACTGGCCCGTAATGTACTTTCTACCACACGAGCACTTTGCAGCCTCTCAGTGATCCAACTGTCTAGCACCTTTAAGGTTGGGCGCCGAGGTTTTATAAGAATAACCCGTTTGACCCATTCATTTTGCAAATAATTGGGAAGTTTTTGAACTAAATCCCTTACATTATTAGCTGATGTAATATCGGCAGTGTATCCACATTTCTCCAGGGCTGATACCGAACCATGAAGTTTTAAGGAAAATGACTTTAAAGAATTCATATCATTAGCCTTAACAAACGGAATTTTTCGTAGCTGCTCTATGTATGCCACAGCTATTAAGTCACAGTCGCCATAAATACGGCGTAATTCTTGTAATGTTTCCCGATATAAATCAGGGTCGTTAATAGTAGAAGCTACACTCTCTCTGATATCAGGTGTCAAATGATTTCTAAGAATTGCTAAACGAATAGAATCAGATGAAACCTGAGTGTGAACGAGGGCATGAAAAGAGGCAATAAAACCATGCCACTTCAAGGGAGAACCATCAAATGGTTCAATTTTTAGGTTGGCTAAATGTTGGAAACCTATGGGTCCTTGGTATGGAAAGTTATTAAAACAATTATTAGTAAAAGAATTGTTAACTCCTCTGTTATTTAAATCGTCAATCCAAACATCTGCAGAGGATTGAGGATTTCGTGAGTTAGAATTATAAATTTCGGATGTACCAGTATAGACTGGTACATCTACAGCCGGCCCGTTAAATAACCCACCTACCTGGGATGCAACCCTACACGCACTAACATTAGGCCCAGGGGGTCTATCACACACACCCATGGCCAACCCTCCAATAGAATTACACTGAGGTGTTGACGCATTAACAATGGTACACGTAGTGTGACAGTTTGGTACAAAAACGGGACAACTTGTAGCCCAAGTGGTGGGCTTAAGGGGGGGGGGTACACCATTTTAGGACAACTCTTCGATTTATCACTCTCAGCGTTTCAAAATTGTTTGGTTTTGGCTAAAATTTGGCATATAGGTGCCTAAGATACTATTCTACATGACAGGTCAGAAAAAAAAATTTTTCCGCTATTTAATATTAGTTAATACTAGTTAACAATAAAAAAAACTTGGTTGCGCTTAAAACCCTAAGGCTTTTACAGTTTTGATTCTAATCACATGAAAGTTTTTTTATATGATAGATCAAAGAAGGGGCAACATAACTATCAGGCGAAATTTTGTTAAAATAATTCTGCACCGCTAGGTGGCGCTGCAAATTTATGCTAATTTTTAGGTTTTTT
Source organism: Nemertoderma westbladi (assembly GCA_032718475.1). NCBI lineage: Eukaryota > Metazoa > Xenacoelomorpha > Nemertodermatida > Nemertodermatidae > Nemertoderma > Nemertoderma westbladi. Next base: position 10,060 of record JAUCBJ010004612.1, read on the forward strand.
ATAAATAGTATTAAATTTTATTAACAAAAAATTCCGAAAAGTTGCCTGATACTTTTATGCACGGTGCCTACCTAGACACCCACAGGAAGTTTCAGACTAATTACTTAAAAATTGTAGAAGAAGTAGGGTTTTGAAGGTGACAATTTCATAAAAAAATTATTTGGAGATAATCGACCTTTCATTATACATAGTAATAGTAATTTCAATAGGATTCCCTAAATGGAAATTTACATAACTTGAAAACTAAAAGAGCTATTAAATAGCGGTTTTCAGATTTGGAAACACCATTCAATGGTGCATTATAATAGACCATAAAAAAAATTTCGACATATTTTGGACCAAAATGGTGTACCCCCCCCCCCTTAATAACAGAATGTGTACCATAAGAGGATGGGCGAGAATAATTAATTGCACAATTACTATTTACTGGTAAACAACCTATACGATTCTGTAGATCCTGACTGGAGACACATTCACTATTATACACATGATTATCATAAGGACTATTATAATGAGAATTATTAGCACCAGAAAAATAATTATTAACAGGGGTATATGGATTGTTAACATTGTTATTGCACACATGTAAATCTGGAAAAGGCTGACTGAGAATGGACATAGGATCCGTCGAGCTAGGAACAAACAGACGTTGCTTAGAAAACGGAACGGATTCTCCTATAGCTGGTGTAGAGACACTGCTAGTAGCAACGCCACCAACTGGGTGAGGAACGCAACCAACGAGAATAGGAACGCCATCAGTTGGTATAGGTACGCCACCAGTTGGTATAGGAACGCCACCAGCTGGTGTTAGAACGGCACCAGCTGATATAGGAATGCTACCAGCTGATATATGAACGCCACTGGCTGGTATTTGAACGCCACCAGCCAATGTAGGAACGCCACTGGCTGGTATTTGAACGCCACCAGCCAATGCAGGAACGCCACTGGCTGGTATTGGAACGCCACCAGCCAATGTAGGAACGCCACTGGCTGGTACTTGAACGCCACCAGCCAATGTAGGAACGCCACTGGCTGGTATTTGAACGCCACCAGCCAATGTAGGAACGCCACAATCGAAATCTAAAAGTCTCTGTTCGAGATCCATCTGTCCCTCCTGGACAGCTCTTTTCTTTTCCAGGTTGACAGAAAGGCGAGAACGTTCCACACTGTTATACAATGAACGGAGTTGTAGAGACTCTTTAAGTTCTTCATTCTGTCTTTGCTGTTCTCGTTTCTTTGCTCGTAGATCTCTATCGCGCCGAAACTGAGCTAATTGTAGTTCACGTTCCTGTAGCAGGTCCTCCTGTTGAGCCGCCAATGACAACTTAGAAGCATTACTGTTAGCAGGTTTCGATAAACGAGAAGGAACTCGACTGGTAGTCACAGAGGAAGGTTCTCCATGACGAGAATTTAAATAGAATTCTACAGACTCCACGCACCGCTGGTGTGCATCTTTCAGCGATGATAACCATCGGTCAGCTGCGATGTCGGCGTCTACATCATCTGCAATGCAGTTGACGTAAGATTTGTGGGCTGCGAAACATTCGACAGCCCGTTCTTCCAACTCGTATAGGAGTGACCTAAGCGCGGACCGGCTTCCTTTACTATGTACAAGTTCGGTAATTCGGTTGAACAACTTAGTAAAAGCGCATTTCCGAGCTGCTCGATTTCTTTTAGCGACAATGGGATCAACTAGTTGGGGTTCCTCGTCGTCTTCGTCATCCTCAACTAAACCCGGACCCTCCACAATGCCACCAGAAGAAATTCCACCGGCTCCAATAACGCCACGCGTCTCGATTATCGTATTGTCTGCTTCGGGTAGCGCACCACCCGCACCTCCCGTACCGGTACCCAAGGACCTATACGATGCTGTAGAACCGTGACCACCACCCGAGACACTACCGGTGTCATCGAAGACCATGGCGTTGGCAGTATCCACGCCAACGGCACCAGTCACAGGGGTAGTCATCACGCAAATAACAACAGTAAATCAGGATAGGTTAGGTTTAATGTAGGTAGTCGATAGCTACTGGACTGGGATTACGGTCTAACGGAAGCTGTTGATGCTGACTGGATACCGGTACCGGGATAGCAGACAAAGACGTATTAAACTAGAACTTACCGTTCCCGGGTCACCGCACCATGAAATGACGGAACTGCGTTTAGAGCCGGGTGAGCGAGAAAAGTCGGCCTGTCATACATTCGCCGCAATATAGTTGAGAAAATCGGAAAGTATAATAATGAAGTTACTTATGTTACATTTAATGGTTACTTGTTACAGTGTTACGAGTTACATATGTGTCTCCAGATGCAGGTAGGTAGAATGAGTTTATACAACAGAAGTACATAATGACACACACAGATAGGTATATATACCAAACATAAAGGTGGCTTATTTCTATTGGCTAATAATATATTCAGTTTGTGAAATGACCGGTAGGTGGAATAACATATAGCACAATAAGATATAGCACAATAAGTTAAGGTAAACGAGACCGGCTGTAACAAATTGTAACATCTCTATTTTTGATTTACACCGGTTTTTTGGTGTTAGAAATTTGATGGAATTCATATAAATTGATTTAGAAATTTCAAACTTGTTTTTTTCGGTGGATGCAAAATTTTGGTGCCGGCACCAAATTTTGAAATAAGTCAATTTTGTAAATTGATCGTTTGAAACATGTTTTTTACGCAATTGGGGTTTTTTGGTTTTCTGGATTCGATGAAATATATACGAGTTGCACCAAGCGTATCAAACTTGTATTTTTCGGTGCTGTGTGCAAATTTTGGTGCTAGCACGAAATTTTGAAAATCCATTCAATGGATAAAATTGCTTGTGACAATTTATTTCTTGCATTTTAGAGGTTTATGGCTGTTCTGAATTCAATGGAAAATATAATTATCGAACTAGACATCTCAAACTTGTATTTTTCGGATGTGGGTGTGTGACGGGATCCACGGAGGATCCCGGTTTATGCGGTTTTCAATCTACGCGTCCCCGCCGTGTGTGAAAGGTAAAGAGAGTTATTGATCGCTGTATATAGTTTTCCGGGTATAATAGTATAAGATATGATATAAGGTATACAGATGATAACACAAAGTTTATTATAAGATACAATATTGGATACACGGATGGTATACAAAGACAGTAATTGAAGTTCCGGTACTACCCTAGCTAAACTGACTTACTATAAGCGAATGAAATGATTACTGTGCTGATAATATATATTGCACGGTTGGCTGTGTTACATTACTCAACCGATGCCTTCCCCCCATTGGCTAATAACCCTGTTGTCGCCCTTTGCCTCCCCTGGAGGGTTTCCCTTCGCCCCTGTTACTCTCTCTCTCTCTCAGGGGTGTAACCCCTGACCCTTATTGTGTGTGTGTGTGTGCTTTCTCCTTCCCACTTTGTTGGGGTGACACGAGGTTGATTGCTCACCCTCGTGTTCCCCAATATTGCTTAACGGCTCACTTTATGGGGTGGTTAGCGGAATTGGATAAGCTAACAGGGTGCAAAATGTGGTGCTAGCACCAAATTTTGAAAACCATCAAATATATATCAATTGATTGTGTCACCTTGTTTCTTGCGTTATACGGGTTTGTGATGGTTCTGAATTCAATGGAATCAGTAAAAATTTCATAAGAGTTCTCAAACTTGTATTTTTCGCCGGTGGGTGAAAATTGTTGTGCCAGCACCAAATTTTGGAAAATATGCAAATTGATAAGAAGATAGTATCACCTTGTTTCTTGCGTTATACGGGTTTATGAGGGTCCTGAATCCGATGTAATCAATAAAAACAGCACTGGACATCGCAAACTTGTACTTTTTGGTGATGGGTACGAAATTTGGTGCTAGCACCAAAATTTTCCAAATTACGTCGAAAAATACAAGTAGCAATGATCTGGCATATTAGAAATGTATTCCATTAGTATCAGCGCCCTCGAAAACCTGAAAATGTGAATTTATAGCATCGTATAAGTGAATTAAATATTTTGTGTTCTAACTGAAAAGTGCTGGTTACTTGTTTTTTTCATTTTTTTCCTACGCAGAGAGGACTAAACAGCCATTTATAGTAATCATATCATTTTTTAATATTTTCCAATCTATTTTGCACCCCAGAAAACCTGTATTGAAAAATAATTAGCCGAAAATGTAACTTTCAAATTTGGTGAAAATTGTGCACTACTTGTAATTTTGGTGCTGCAATATATGATGTCATATATATATGTATCATATATGCAATATATGATTGCTCACCCTCGTGTTCCCCAATATTGCTTAACGGCTCACTTTATGGGGTGGTTAGCGGAATTGGATAAGCTAACACTCCCCCCCATGCTATCTTCCCGGTGAGAAGATAGCATCCACCTCTAGTGCGCTACAATTCCGCTGGATCCCGATCTAGTATCGGGTGTGGGGTGGAACTATTTTCTTTCGGAGCCGGCTTTCCAGGCCGCTCCCTATGGGTATGATAATGCTACCCCGTTTGCCTGGCGTCCCGTGTCGGGCCGATCGTGCGCTCCTCCCACACGACTTTTGTTTCCCCAACACTTTCGCCACTCCAACTCTACTCTGTTTTCACCCTGACCCTCCTCTACTTTTCCTCACTTCGGCTCTAACTCTCGGGCTTCCCTGCCCCTCACTCAGCCTCTTATTCCTCCCCCCCCACACTTGAATTGCGCTCACACTCTCTCTACACTCCGCACTCTCTCCGCACTACAACTCAACCTCTATCCTGACCACTCACTCCCGACGAGTTTCACCCCCCCCCCCTTTTTGTGCCGTCACACTCAAGAAGCGTGATGTCGTCCAATGTCTCGTCCGCGGTAGTATTATAGTCCATTGGTCCCCAGTCCCAGTAGCTAATTGAGAAAGTTTATATGACTATAGTACTTACTACAAATATATATATTTTATTACTAGATTACTGATTGCTACGTACGTACATACAAATTGCACTTATTCGATTATTTACATTATTTGAATTTGTATTTAAGAGTTCGCACGTCTCGCGTGGTGTCTTCCAGGCATGTTACACCGGAGTCTCAGTTCGTTCCACCAGCCATTGGGAACCACCTCAAGTCTTTCCCTTTGTCGTCCTCCTCCCTGGGTCATTTCCTGGTCACTGCCGCTCCTCTAGTCTTGTCTGCTTTCTGGCTTCGGACTCTCGCCGCCACCTCCTTACTGATCCCGGTCGTTGACTCCTTGGGTGCCGGTGTTATTAGCTCCCGGTATCGCTTCGCGGGTGGCCCCTCCGAGTGGCCCTGTTGTCTCCCCCTGGTGGCATCCCATAAGATCATCTTCATTGCCTGCGGCACATGCTCCGCCAAGAAATCCCTAAACTCTCCTCTGCTCTGTGGCGTCCACCTATCCAAATACCTCTGCATATTTATCACTATGGCATATGATGCCGCCGTCACCACTTCCTGGTAGGTAAACGGAAGCCTCCGTTTGATAATCTCCATGTGAGCCTCCTGATTGATGTTAAAGAAGCCCCACCGGAACTCCTGGGCCTTCATACGTTGCCGAGTCATCGCCCCGACGTCGGCCCACTCCTCGAAGATCCTAAACTTCTCTTCATCGTCCATCCAGTCGCACTGGCGTCCGTAATGTCCCCGAAAGTTACATTTCGAACATCGGTTATGCAACCGTGGACACGCCCCCATCCTGTGGCTCGACTCGCGGCCATGGAGACAACTAGTCCCTTTCTGGAACCGGTACAAACATCTCCTTTCCTGGTGGGTCTGTCTCCCACAGTAGTCGCAGCCGAGTACCAATGTCTCCCGCCCCACGTCGTCTTTCGTCCCAAGCGATCTCCGCGGTCTGTGGAGTCGCTGGTAAGCAAACTTCCGGACGTTAGTGTCCCTATCTACGTCGATCTCCTCGCCCCTCTCGGGCATCATCTCCCCGAATACTACCCGTGGTGCCGTCCCCGGTTGCTCGCCCAACCTGATAGTGCTCCCCGCGAAATCCATCGCCGGCTCCTCGTGCACCCAGGCCCGCTTGCCGGGTCTATCCCAGAAGGCCCTCGCCCCACTGGCCGTCACCAACCTCCCGCCAACCCAGTTCGTGTCCGAGTGGCCTATCCTCCCGATGGGTGGCATCTCTCCGAACTCGTCGTCGTCTTCGTCCTCCTCTGGCAGTGGCTCCAACCCCGGTATCCCGGTGGACCCACTATGTCCCTTCCCGCCTTGGCTCTCGCCCGTAGCTCTCCATCCCTCTAGCTCCCCTAGCTTCCTTAGCGGCTGGTCGCTCTCGGCGCCCGCTGGTATGGGCGTCACTTGCAATCCCGACGTCGACTGTTTCGGTGATCCCACCGTCCATCCCAGTTCTCGCCCTAGAGACTCCCCCGAACTCCCTGACGAAGTCCAACGAAGTTCGTCTAAGCCCGCCTGTTCCTCGAAGCCGTAGCTCTGCGCCCTAGCTTCCTCCTCCCTTTCCTCTGCTTCTCTCCTCTCCCGTCTAGCGACTTCTTCCAGTCGCTTCGCCTCTCGTCTATCCGTCTCTAGCTGCTCCCATCTCTGATACGGTGTATCTATCTCCCCGTCTACCAGATGTCGGCTGTTGTAGTACACCGACTCGCCCTTCAGCCCCGGGTGGTCTACCAGACCCACAAAAGCCGTCTTAAAGGCTCTTCTGTAGTTTAGGGGTGATCCCGATAATAGGAATGCCGCTGGTTCCCTCTCGATAACCACGGTCATGAATAGGTTAAGCAAACCTATCATTATCCAGTCCTCCTGCAGGATATATCGCTTCTGATATACCTTTATCGCTCCTCCTTTATGGTTCTGGCCGATCCCGCCGATCCTCTCCTTGAACCCTCCTCGTCTTCCATGGTCCCTTCGTCGTCTAGGATCATGTATCCTCCCCTGTTGACGGACTCTATGAACCTCTTCCAATCTTTCCTCGGTGACTCTCTCGCGTATTTCGGAATCCCGAACTTCGCCTCGTCTCCTTTCACCACGTAGTGGAAATGCTCGAAGATCGCGTTGTCCGCGCGTCCCGTAGGTCCCGACCAGCCGCTGTTCATGCACCTCCCTGAAGTGGTCCTGTAGCGCTCATGCTGCATGACCCTTTTCTAACTGCTCATAGTATCTCCTCGTCCTCTCTTCCGGATGCCTCTTGGTGAAATCCACCAGTATCTCCTTTCCTCCTAGCTCCGCCTTTCTCTTTCGCACAAGTTTGCTTGCCATTCCGAACTCTGCCCGATCGCTCACCCTTTGGATGGTGCCTTACCAAGGCGCTATAGGATGAGTGATAGGTTTAGATGGTTTATTTCAGTTCGATGGCCTATCTCTCTCTGAATTTCTGAGTTATTTCCTATTCTTTACACTACTTAATTATGAGGCTACTAAATGTACCCTAAATCACAATTTTGTCCGTTGCTTTAATTATATTCCAGAATTTCCTTTTCTATTGTTACCATAATTTGCTAATTTTTCTGCCCTATTCTTATTTTATTTTAATTTAATTTTAATTCTACCGTCCTACTACTTACTATATTGCCTATGGATTATTCTATTTTATAATCCACATTCTGGCCTACTCTGTGGGCTTGTGCAGTACAACAGTATGCTTCGCGTGGCCACACGATTTATCCAGCTCTACTCACGTGCCCCCCTCTCGTTACTCACTACTGACTAATATCTATACTATATATACCCTTCTACCTCTATCTCTTACTAACCGGTACTACGTACCCTCTAACTACACTAACTAACGGTACTACGTACCCTCTTACTACTCTAACTCCACTGACTAACAGTACTACGTACCCTCTTACTACTCTAACTCCACTAACTAACAGTACTACGTACCCTCTTACTACTCTAACTCCACTAACTAACGGTACTACGTACCCTCTTACTACTCTAACTCCACTAACTAACGGTACTACGTACCCTCTTACTAACTCCTCTAACACTCCTAACTAACTAACGGTACTACGTACCCTCTTACTAACCTCTCTAACACTCTTAACTAATGGTACTACGTACCCCCTTACTAACCTCTAACTCAACTAACTAACTAACGGTACTACGTACCGTTAGTCTTACTATCTAACTTCTATCTGCCTACTTACTGCGTACCTAGTTATTATTATTTATATTTATTTTTTATTTTATTCTTATGTGTGGGAAGGGCGTCTCGCCCTCAATCCCACCCCCCTCAGTCCAAAACTTGGACGACTAAACTCCTCTCTTACTCTACACTAAGGTGCTCCCTCTAGAAGACAGCACTTCCCTACAGCCCTTCTGTAGGTTTTCCTGTCTTTCGCACCTATCTTGCCACCTATCCGCACTTCTACCGATCGGACTCTTCCGTCCTCATCGGAGTAAGTGCCTACAACTCTCGCCAACCGCCACTGGTTGTTGATGATGGTATCATCCGTGACGATCATGAGATCACCCTCTCTCAGCTCTCTGTTCGTCTTCCTCCACTTACTTCTTCTGTGAAGCGTGGGTAGATATTCCTCAACCCATCTCCTCCAATACTCTGTGCTTATCGCCTGAGCGACTTTCCAACTCTGGCGGGAGTGTATGTCATCTGGGTCTACACCCCGCATGTCGATGGTCGCTGGCCTTTCCATTAGGAAATGGCTGGGCGTCAGCACGTCTAGTGACTCAGGATCATCATTCTCTGGATACAGCGGTCTGCTATTAATGATACCCTCACACTCCGCAAGTACTGTCCTTAGCACGTCCTCCGTAACCATATGGGTGTTCATCAACTTCGTCATCAGACGCTTCGAACTACCCACTAATCTCTCGACGCATCCTAGGGTATGCGGAGCATACGGCGTCCTCCTCTCCCACTTTACTTGTCGTCGCCTCATGGCTGCCCTGACTTCCTCCCCTTCCAGGATATCCAAGGCCTCTGCCATCTCGTTCTCCGCCCCCACAAAGTTGGTCCCGTTGTCGGAGTATATTACTGCGATCATCCCACCTTTGCGGTCTCTAAACCTCTCTAAGGCATTAATGAATGCCGATGCGGTTGCATCTTGGGTGAGTTCTATCCCTACCGCCCGCGTGTTATTACATACGAAGATAATACCGTAGCGTTTCTCCGTGTGCCGCATCACCTTGATCTTTATCGGCCCGAACATGTCCACACCGCAATGCGTAAATGGCGGGTCGTGTTGTCCTACCCTACTCGCCGGTAGTGGTGCCATCTCCTGTATGGCTCGCTCCTTCTTCGTTCATCGGCAGCTCTGGCACTACCCCACTACCGCCTTTACTTTCTTCCTCAACTGTTTGACCCAAAAGGTCCTCCTTATCTCCGTGAGGGATGATAATCTGGTGGACTATCGGCGATCCTGTGGGGATGATGATGGGCTTCGGTGGTACGACGATACTGTTGTTGTATCCCACCCTAGAGTTCATTACTAGGATTCCGTCGTCATTAAGTTGTGGTGACAGCATGATCAGCTCGCTGTCCCGCCGGAGATGCTGTTGTTTACCGATGCGTTCCACCTCGTCGCCGTAGTTCTTCCTCTGCTCGTAGCGGATGACTGCTTTGGCCGCTCCTTCCAGATCTATTGTCATTCTAATCTTCTCGTCTTTGCCAACTCCCCTGAGGAAATTCCCGAAGGCTCTCCAGTACGCCACTAATTTCTTGGTCTTGTACCAACTAGAACTGTAGCTAAGGAGTTTATCCGTCGGGTTATCGCACAGTTCTCCTGGTTTTGGTTGCACGTCCCTAATCTCCCTCACCATCTGGGAGTATATCTCTTCTCCCTCTGAATCTCCCTCTTCTCCTTCTGACACTACTTCTCCTGAGCCCGGGTCCACCTTTCTCATCGGCGACCAGGCCTCCCTATCGCTCAGAAACTGTGGCCCGTGTTGCCACAATACTTCCTTCTTCAAGAAAGTGTGGCGTACCACGCCCCTCAATAACAAGTCCGCTGGGTTCTCGTCCGTTGGGCAGTAGTGCCACCTTTCTAGTTCTGTGGTCGCCCTTATTTCGTCCACTCTTTTCGCGACGAATATAGGGTATCTCGTCCTTTCGTTATGTAGCCAACCAAGCACTACCATGGAGTCCGTCCAGTAGTGTGTCTCCACTATGTTGGGAATAGCATCCATTAGGTAGGCTGTAGCCCTAACTCCTAGTCTCACAGCTGTCAATTCTAGTTTGGGAACTGATGCTGAATCTGGTGGCGTTGACTTCGCTTTGCTGAAGGCCAGTCTGGGCTTGTGAGCCCCCTCTCGTTGTACTAAATAGAGTGCCGCTCCGTATGCCTCTAACGACGCATCGGAGAACATGTGTAGGTCCAGATTCGTCATGTCCCTATCCGGGAAATACACTCTTGGCATGCTGTATGTTCCCATCTGCTCCAGGCTCTCTGTCCACTTATACCACTGCTTTCTGATCTCTTCCGGTATCTCTGTGTCCCACTCGTCCTTTAGTTTGTATACTCTCTTGAGTATCTGTTTCCCCGTGACTAGTAGTGGGGATGCTAGGCCTAGGGGATCGTATATCCTTGCTATGTACGACACATAGCCCCTCTTTGTGTGGATATCTGCGCCCTCCTGACTCAACTGGTACTTCAGTTCATCCGTCTCTCTGTTCCACACGATTCCCAGTGCCTTCTGTTGAGACTCTATTCTCTTGTTCGCCATGTCCTGCCCCTTGGCTGTTGTGGGATTATCCATGGTCGATCCTGGTCTCTCATCTTTTATCGCCTCGATAAATTCCTTCGAACTGGATTGGAATTTGGTTAGGTTGAAGCCGGATCCTTTAAGGAAGTCGCGAACCTCGCGCCCTGTGTCCAGTAGCTCCTTAACCGTATTTCCAGACTCCATCCCGTCGTCTACGTAGAAGCCGCGTCGAATCATATCGACGGCTCTAATACTGTATTTATCTTCCTTTCCCTTTACTGTGTCTCTTACGGCCATAGTCGTCGTGAATGAAGACGACTTGGCTCCCATATTCTGTACTATCATCTTGTACATCGGTATTGTCGACGGTTCCACGTCGCCGTTGTACCACAAGAAGCATTGACTGTCGCTATCCTCTTCCGTCACATGGACTTGGTTGAACATGCCTTCTATGTCACAGGTGAAGGCGTGTTTCCCATTCCTGAATCTGAGTAGGACCTCTATCCCTGAGTTGTATATGTTGGGACCCTCTAGCAGATAGTCGTTTAGGCATTTCCCGTCGGTCTTTGCCGATGCGTCCACTACCATCCGCAGTTTACCTTTCTTCGGATCTAAAGCCACGTGGAGTGGCAGGTAATATGTCCTGTCCGTGTTCGGTTCATCGACCGGTAACTACACGGCCCATCCCTTCTCGACGTACTTTCTGATTGTCTTGTGAATGTACTCATTCTTTTCGGGGCTCCGTTTTAACGTCTGTTTCAACTTACGAAGCCTCGTGAGTACCATCCCTTTATTATCGGGCAGTGGTAGCTTTGGTAGCTTCCATACCATTCCTATGCTATACCGCCCCTCGTCGCATCTCATAGACTCCTTTACGCTCTGCTGAGCCTGCTTGTCTTCCACCGAGGTCCCGACCCCGGTTTCCTTTAGTCCCTCAAAATCTTGCCTGAGCAGTCTCTTGAGCTGTTCCTCCGCTCTCTCATCCCCTATTTCTTGCATAGTTCCTGCGAACATGCATCCCGATGTCTCCGACATCCTAAATGGTATCTTACTCTTAATTGGGCCACTCAGCGTCCACCCGAACGGTGTCAATATCGCCACCGGGTCACACTGCCTGTCTTCGCCGAAGACCGTTTGCATCCTTTCGTGGGCCGTCGGGCAGTCCATTCCTACTATGATGGATACCTTCCTAACGTCCACCTCTGGGATTGAGAAGTCGATATCATCCAGGAATTTATATTGTTCGACCTCGATGTTGGTTGGCCGCCTGGCATTGATATTTATTGACTCTATCACTTGGATGGGGTCGATGGTCGCCCCATAGTCGCATCCCGGTGCCACCGCTGCTATCGCGCACCGCCCGGTCCTCATCTCCAGGACCTCATCTTTGCTAGAGATTGTTGTTACCGCCATTCTACTTGGCCTCGTTCTCAATCCTATCTCTTCGGCCACCCAATTTTCGATTAATGTGAAGGCAGCTCCACTATCGACCAGCATCAGTGTGGTCACTGATCGATTGCCTTCTCCAATCACTCGCACTGGTACTACCCCAAGTAGCACCGTTCCTCTCTTCTTCACCCCTACTGTGCTCGTTGCCATCGTTTGGCCTTTGCTTTGACCGAACTTGATTGGCGTCTCCTTGCATTGCCTAGCTCTATGTCCACTCATCACACATCGCGAGCAGATCTCATTTCTCGCCGCGTATTCTACCTGATCTTCCCTGGGTAGCGCTTGCCAGTACCTGCAGTTCATGGTTTGATGAAGCGCATTTGTATGTAGCTGGCATTTGCTCTTTGGGTCGTAGCCGTCCTTGTACAGTGCATTGCGTATCGCAGTTGCATTTGTACCAAAGTCCCTACTATTCTTATTGTTTGGGTTCGGCCTACTGGGCGTACTGGGGTTATATTTATTTGTGTTGTTATTTTTCCCCTGTCCGCTCCATGATGTGGTCTTACCCTCGGCTACCTGTGGACTTGCAGTCCCCTGCGTCGCTGCGTATGGCAGTGATTGCCTGAGCTTTGGTAATGCGTTTGACGTGTTGTGTTCTGGTTTCGGTCTATGGTAATCGGTTCTTGGTCCCTTTCCCAGGCTGTCCTCACTATAGACTGGGTCGGTTATTAATTCGGCTTCGTAGTTTAAGAAGCTCGACATTTCTTCTAAACCCGGTTCCGCACCCTTCCTATCTCGAGTGGAGAAAGCGATTTTCCTCCACTTGTTGCGCAGCCACATCGGTAGTGCCTGCGCTATCGTGGTGATGTTGTTGGACGCGTTGAGTTCGTATGGCGCGTCTAGCGTCTTTAGCACGATTAGCGCCTTCTCGACTTTGTTCGCGAACGTCTTAATGCTAACGGGATTATCCTGTAGGCCACCCGATGTTATGCCTCTCAGGGTTTGCCGGATGATCTTGGCCGGGTGCCCATATTCCCTGTCCAGTGCCCGCCATGCCGTCGTGAAGCCGCCCTCTATGCCCTGGTATTGCCTCACGATGTCGTATGCTGGGCCTCCTGTATATACTTGCAGATATTTTAGGCACTCCGCCTGCGTCAAGTTCTTTGTTAGTATTTCGTTACTATACATGCGCCGAAACTGCAGATATTCTTCCGGCCTACTCCCATCGAATTTAAACGGTTCCACGGGTGGTAACTCGATCCTAGTTTTTAACGCATCGATCAACGTGGCCATCCCCATCGCCTGCGCTTCCAATGGGTTCGATGGATGTTGTATAGTTTCTCCTGTTGGGTGTGGTCCGTCCGTCCTATTTTCTACCTTCCTCTGGCTTGGGTATATCATTGGGGGTAGCGGCCCCCTCCATATTTCTGTGTCGCATGATCTATTTTCATCCAAGGGTCTCGTTGTTCTTGCTCCTATCGGGGTATATTGTTGATATTGTGATGGGGGAATGTCACCCTGCCCCCCCCCCCCCCCCACCGGTATGTTTGATACTGGGGTTGATGTTAATATATTGGGGCCCATGCACCTATCCGCAATAATTCCCCCCTCCCCTGGGTATATGTTATGTCCTTGCATGCTGTAGTCATACTGCTGTACTGGTACCGGTATAGGCCTATCAGCTTCTGGCCTACCTGCCGGTATGTACTCCGCGACTTCCGGGTTTAATCCCGTTGTCCGCGCTATCCTATCACCTAAATTATTCCTGCCAGCATGGCCTATGGTATGTGCAGTAAGGCCTACAGTATGTTCCACAGTCTGTATGTGTCGCTCGGGATCGAAGTTTAATCTTCTCGAATAATCCTCCCCGCGGCTACCGTATTCTCGGTCGGTAGCTATATCCCGCCGGGAAGTTTCTCTTCGACCCCCTCCACTGCTCTCGTCCTCGTGCCGGTACATTGCGTACCCCTCTATCGGCGCGCAGTGCGCCTCGTCAGGTCGCGCCTCTCCAGGACGACGGCAATCTCCCGAAGTTCGACCCCACTGACTCTCCGTTCCCATCTCGACTATCGACGGCTCACTATCCGTCCTCGCTCTCCTATCGTTCACGGCGATACTTCTCATACTATCTTCTCTTTTTCTCTTTTCAGTGCAGTGTTCCTGCTCGTGAGATCTCTCGTCGACCTCCCAGTTAAACTCCACTGTTCTTTTTCCCTCTTCTGATCGGGCTCGACGCTTCGTCTGCCCTCTCGCGACGTCAACCTGCCTCTCTCTGCTCGATCGCACGCCGCGGGAGATACTCACAATCCCCCTATTACTCTCCGTCGCCGGGTGTTGCGGTTTACCTAGCTCGGCCCGCGCATTATCCGCAGACGTCTGTGGGACACTCTCTGCCCCCCCCCCTTCTCGCTACTAATCTCTCATGGTTGGGCTCCTGTAGCCCCCCCCCCCCCCCCCCCCACTCGCCACATATCACGCCGCTACCTCTTACTTCACTTCTACACCCCTCTCCAGTCGACACAATGTTTCTACTGTGGCTGGGTCTACTCACCCCCGCCTCTCTCTCTACTATTGCGTGGCCTACCAGGCCTACCTCGGGTTGGCTCAACTCCGCTACCTCCTGCCTACCTACCAACTACGTGGCCTACCAGGCCGCCGTCGGGTTGGCTTAACCCCGCCACTTCCTGCCTACTAACTACGTGGCCTACCAGGCCGCTGTCGGGTTGGCTTAACCCCACCACTTCCTGCCTACTAACTACGTGGCCTACCAGGCCCCCGTCTGGTTGGCTTAATCCCGCCACTTCCTGCCTACTAACTACATGGCCTACCAGGCCCCCATCTGCCAGGTTGTGTATGTCCGACACGTTCACATTAATAGCACCACTGTGATTGTCGCCAATTTGGCCCTCTAGTTCACCTAAATTATTTTGTGCACCAAAATTAGAAATGGAATTATTTTGTTCGTTCGAGATAAGATTATTTGAATTATTTTGCGTGCTACATTATTTGAGTTATTTTGCGTAATTACGTTATTTGTATTATTATTTTGTAAATTCGAATTCGTATTATTATTTAAATTATTTGGATTATTTGTATTTAAATTTAAGTTACTACTACTAGGTAGAATATTTCCTGGAATAAAGGTTTGGTTAGATTTATCCAATATGGTACTATTAATATTAACGTCGTCTACTGTATTATTATTATTACCCCCCCCCCCCGCCCGTACGGTCACACCAGTCTCGGGTCTGTAGTGCGGTCCCTGTAAGTGGGGTATTAATAAATGTATCCACGGCCCTTGGCTCCTCGAAAGCACCCGAGCCAGCGTCACTCTCTGACAACCCCAACTGCGCCAGTTCCAGTTTGCGCTTCTGTCTAGTTTGGTATTGTATAAGCCCGCTAAGGCGAGTATGTAAATCATCCTGCACACGCTTCCCCTCTGCCGCTCTTTCCTTATTCTCTCGCGCGTTCTGCTCGGCCAGTTCCGCCTCTCTCCTAACTCTCTCCATTCGTCTCACCTCCCTCGCCACCTCACGCTCTCTACGTCCCGCCTCGCACTCTTTACGTTCACTTTCCTCTCTCACCTCACGCACTTCTTGTTCCTTCCTCCCTATTTCCTCGCACTCCCTAAAGCTTCTCGCGGCCTTCTCGGCTCTCTCTCCGGTCTCTCTAGCCAGTTCCGTTTCTTTCTCTAATAGCGCTCTCCCCTCCTCTAACTGTCTCTCTATATCTCTCTGGTCTTGCGCTATCAGATCGAGATGGTACACCGCATTTATTTCCCTCATCCGTCTTTCTTTTGCGGAGGATGTAGCAGACTTATCGGTTGTGACGGATTCCCTCCGCCTTCCTGTCCTACTAACTTTCCCCCGCCCCCCAGAACTTCCTCCGACCGACGAGACCGAATCTTCGGGGTTAACCTCGGATTCGCCCTCCTGCGGTCTCCTCCAACCCACTAATTTTACTCCCCGGGCATCGACTAAGTATGGCCCTATGTACACTACAGTAGGTTGCATACCCCTACACTCCCATAGATCGCACAGTTCGCTGGCGACCTCTCTCGCTCTCCCCTCGGCTAGTTCTCTCTGTCCAAAGCGCATTAGGTAGTTAAACTTTTCGTTCGACTCACCTAGTCGCCTTTTCAACTTCACCGATCTATCTTGGCCCCTCCTTTGGTCTCTTTGAGCAGTTTCCGGGTCGCGTTGTAGGCCCGTCGAAGTCGATCGCTGACCCCGACGTCCTCGTCGCCGACGTGTCCTCTATCTCTCCGGGTCCGGCGTCGTACCGTCGGCCCCACCATTGCTGTTCCGGTGGGCCGTTTGTCGTCCTCGGCCTGTGGCTGGCCGGCGACATCGGCACGTCGACCGCCGTCGTGTGTCGACTCGTCTCTCTCTCCTCCCGACTCGTCTCTCCTTTCTCTCGACTCGTCCTCTGGTTCCAGACGGCCCCCCTCATCCTGAATTGCTGGATCGCCCGTTGTGGATGGCTCCGGTGTCGTGGGCTGGTACCGTCTTGTCGCGGCCTAGATCGCCGTCCGGGGTCCGCGGCGGTGTCATCTCTCCTGTTCGACTCATCTTGTACTTTAGATTGGTGGCTGGTAGTCAGTTTCGTGTAACTGTCGGTATCTATCGCTTAGGGCAGCAGTTGGTTTCAATTACTGTGACGGGATCCACGGAGGATCCCGGTTTATCCGGTTTTCAATCTACGCATCCCCGCCGTGTGTGAAAGGTAAAGAGAGTTATTGATCACTGTATATAGTTTTCCGGGTATAATAGTATAAGATATGATATAAGGTATACAGATGATAACACAAAGTTTACTATAAGATACAATATTGGATACACGGATGGTACACGAAGACGGTAATTGAAGTTCCGGTACTACCCTAGCTAAACTGACTTACTATACGTGAATGAAATGATTACTGTACTGATAATATATTGCACGGTTGGCTGTGTTACATTACTCAACCGATGCCTTCCCCCCATTGGCTAATAACCCTGTTGTCGCCCTTTGCCTCCCCTGGAGGGTTTCCCTTCGCCCCTGTTACTCTCTCTCTCTCTCTCTCTCTCTCTCTCTCTCTCTCTCTCTCTCTCTCTCTCTCTCTCTCTCTCTCTCTCTCTCTCTCTCTCTCTCTCTCTCTCTCTCTCAGGGGTGTAACCCCTGACCCTTATTGTGTGTGTGTGTGCTTTCTCCTTCCCACTTTGTTGGGGTGACACGAGGTTGATTGCTCACCCTCGTGTTCCCCAATATTGCTTAATGGCTCACTTTATGGGGTGGTTAGCGGAATTAGATAAGCTAACAGGGTGCAAAATGTGGTGCTAGCACCAAATTTTGAAAACCATCAAATATATATCAATTGATTGTGTCACCTTGTTTCTTGCGTTATACGGGTTTGTGATGGTTCTGAATTCAATGGAATCAGTAAAAATTTCATAAGAGTTCTCAAACTTGTATTTTTCGCCGGTGGGTGAAAATTGTTGTGCCAGCACCAAATTTTGGAAAATATGCAAATTGATAAGAAGATAGTATCACCTTGTTTCTTGCGTTATACGGGTTTATGAGGGTCCTGAATCCGATGTAATCAATAAAAACAGCACTGGACATCGCAAACTTGTACTTTTTGGTGATGGGTACGAAATTTGGTGCTAGCACCAAAATTTGCCAAATTACGTCGAAAAATACAAGTAGCAATGATCTGGCATATTAGAAATGTATTCCATTAGAATCAGCGCCCTCGAAAACCTGAAAATGTGAATTTATAGCATCGTATAAGTGAATTAAAAATTTTGTGTTCTAACTGAAAAGTGCTGGTTACTTGTTTTTCTCATTTTTTTCCTACGCAGAGAGGACTAAACAGCCATTTATAGTAATCATATCATTTTTTAATATTTTCCAATCTATTTTGCACCCCAGAAAACCTGTATTGAAAAATAATTAGCCGAAAATGTAACTTTCAAATTTGGTGAAAATTGTGCACTACTTGTAATTTTGGTGCTGCAATATAACCACTCCAGTACATTTTTTCGAAAATTTTTTTTTTTGGTCGGATCCAGACAAGTGATACCTGCGGACAAACAAAAAATCAGACGTTTTCGTAAATATTTGTAGATTTTAGAGAATGCTTTATTAACCTTCACACTACTTCACACTAATATTCACACTAAGGCACACTGATTTGCCGACTGTCACTGATTTTGATCATATATAAGGAGGATTGCAACTCACGTACGTTGGGATTATGAAATAGCATTTAATTCACACAAACCACTATAAATTGAGCCACAATTGCTACTGATACACCCTTCTGCTTACCTCAGTAATTAAGAAACTAAACGGGGATTTTACGATTATTCATCAGTATTCTCCAAATATAACATCCATTAATATAAACAGCAATTAACAACAGTATAAAACAGTATATTAGAAAGCATTGCGGTGAAAAGAGTATGTGTTATGTTCGTGTCGTGCAATATGGTATGTGTTTCGATGTATGTTAATAGATTTGCGTTCCTATAATTCTAGCCTCTGATGTTAGGGTAAAGTCTGAAAGTCAGAACATCTGAATGAATCCTGAATGAAGTATGGATTCTCGGAAAACTGCCGAATTGTGTCATCTCCCATAGACCGCTGTAAACAGAGAAAGGGAGATCGCTCTGATTGGCTAAAAATATATGTCAACAAAGAACATTCTCACACAAAGGAACAGCTTGTAGATTTCGTCATTCCAACTCTTGGTTTTTTGACAGACCCGTAGTTGTACAATTATAAGCCCTTTAGAGTATTTAGCACATTGCGCAAAATGACTTATTTTGTCCGCAAAAGCTTTTACACCGCTCCCAGAAAATGGGATTTGAGTCTATAAAATATACATAAAATCACAGTTTCTAATATAAAAATACTCTAAACTATCAGTCCTTCTTCCGCGAACGACATTTAAGAAGTTTCTTAAGGCTTGTGAGAGTCCTTTTCTCCTTGGGGCGAGCCACTTTACTAGGATGGCTATAACTCCTGGGGGAAGGGTGCAATACAATTGTATCGGAAGGGTTTGGATTATGGTTGGTGTATCCGCCGGTCGGGGTACCCAGTTGATCGATATTGATATCGGTGGATCGGGATTGGACTACCTTTAGGGTTTGTTTCAGGACGGCAGCTCGTACTGGTCCTCGATGGGTTGTCTGTACGATAGTGGTAGGTTGACCATATGTAGTGAGAAATTTTCTCGGTTTAATCGTCTTTTCTAATTCGCCTTCCCTGGCTTTGTATTCATATGGTCGTTTATGAACTTCTTGTAACTTGGGATGTACGTTTATGAATAATTCACCGTATTCAGGATCTTGGCGGATAAAGTTAATCAGGTTATAAGAAGCCAAGT
This sequence comes from Nemertoderma westbladi, assembly GCA_032718475.1. Taxonomy (NCBI): domain Eukaryota; kingdom Metazoa; phylum Xenacoelomorpha; order Nemertodermatida; family Nemertodermatidae; genus Nemertoderma; species Nemertoderma westbladi. Next base: position 29,420 of record JAUCBJ010004612.1, read on the forward strand.
TATTGGGATTGATATTTCTCAGATATTTCCGAATGTATTTGGTTGAAACACTCTCAACAACACGTTTAATCAGTTCGTAACTGGGAGTGCGAGATTTTTGTACAACTGAGGAAAAGAGATATGGGTGAAACGCATAAACTCCTTCATATGCACGTCCTGGATAGTATCGGTGGCGTGATTCGCAATGGAGATCCGCACTAGCTTCCCAGGATCTGATATAGCATAATGCAACTATTTCGTCCACACTTTCTAGGTCTCGGTTGAAAGGGCAATCAAAACTAGCGTGTCCTTTGAATTGGCAGTGGTGACATTGAGTCATAAATTGAGGACAAACAGCAAAAATACGCTGATCGTTGAGTCGACAATAAGCACAATAAATTTCCATAGGAGGTTGGTCTTTAAAGTAGGAGCAGCGTTTGTTGCAGTCTAAAGAAGTAAAGTGGTCACGTGATGCACATAATCGACAATGTTTCCTAGAAATATAATTGGCATGCCGATAATCATATGCCGTGAGACATTGTGGACCTTGATATCATTCCAACACAATCATTATCACTACTCCTGGGCGTTGTGGGTTGAATTTCTTCAGATTCTAAGCAAATTGGTTCTTCTTCAACTTACACAGCTTCGACGGATGTAGCCATTTTCTCTAGGGAACCCACCGTTTGAACTTCCACAATAGTCGCGAAATTAAAAGCAATGGTAAAGTAACAACTCCTGCCTGAGCTGCTGCAGCAGCTAGCTGTGTAGTAATGGTTGAGATAAGGGCTGCCTGAGATAGAATTCCATGAAGGCAGAAGTTCTTGACTACACCCCTTCTGCTGCTGGCTGCTGGCTGAGTCTACACATCCTTTATCAGCTCTCAGGGATAGACAGAAAATAGTTGAGTTGTCAATAAACAAAATAAATTATACCACTGCAGTAGGATTATATTATTATTCCACGAATCATTGGGCTGATTATTTTGTGTAGGATATATGTAGAATGTTCTTAAAAATAATATTCTTATTTTTTTTATTACATAGGATTAGCATCATTTTTTAGCTGAAGCATTAATAGTGCAAATTAATTTAATTATATTTTAATACCATTACTACATTGGCATAAGATAAGTTTTAACAATTCTTACAAATATTTTAAAACTCAATAGTGGTGCGAGCATAAAACTCAAATCACACAAATTTAAAAGAACCGGGTGTGTTGTCATAATATCTATCTCCATAGGTTATTCTGCTGGACTGGGTCTGGGTGCGGCTTTGCTTTTGGGACGGGGTGCTGATTGAAAGGGGGGTTGAAGGGGGGAACTGTCCCTTTTCACTTTGACTGATTTGCGGTTTTGTTGAATTTCTTGGATATAGTTGTTGTGATGCTAAAATTTAATTTGTCTTTGATAATGTATTATTTTGTTTCATATTGTTTAGACCTTCAATTTTCATAATATTAGTTGAGTTTTTGTTTATACATTTGCTCTATAATATATTATTATTATTATTTTTTTTTTCTTCTCCAGTCCATATATATTAACCAAATTAAATTCAAATTCGCATCGACAGATAAAAAATTTTTACACAACAAGCAATCAGCAAGCAATTACACAAAAAGTAATACGAAACGGATAATTGACAAGTTAATGGATAGCCTAGTATGTAAACGTGGTAACATAATCTTATCGCCATATACGAGGCTTTTGGTACCGGTATGACTTTTTTCAATATTTTACCCTGTGGATAAATACACTTAACCTACAGCAGCGCCTTATGCATATGACAAAAAAAAACCAGAACATCATAGGTTCTTATTAGCTACCGTATTGAATGCTTAAGTAGCGAAGGTGAGATAAACATAATGACGGAAAATAATTCACCATATAATATAATATAATGCACTATTATTGGGACTCGGAATCCCACAGAACAGGATAGAAAAACCAGAAAAAAAGAAAAAAAACATCACTATTACAAATCGAAACATACTAGCAATAGATTTGATGATTTTAACTTAAAAAGTAATCATTGATTAGCTTCCATTTTTGCTCAAAAATGTAAATTTTTGATTCCTGAACTGCGATGTAGTTTTCATAAAGGAAATTTTTTCGAACATGATGTAGAAAAACAGATATTTGTAGAGCCGGAGTATTTAGGAATTTTTCGCAATAAATATAGTATCTTAGTAACTGTAGGAGGCAATTAATGATTGGCGGCACTTTTGTGTGGTACCCAAACAACATTGAAAGCTTTGTAAGAATTAATGACTGTTTTGTGTTTTTTAACCACCACAATTTAAATTCATCAATTAATTTTTTCACAGTTTCACACTCCCAGAAAAGATGTAAATAAGTTTCCTCGAGTGTTTTACAAAAAGAACAAAGGTTTGATGATGAAATGCCTATTTTAAATAGCAACGTATTTGTGGGTAACCTACTGTGCAGTAACTTGAATTGAAAGGACCACATTTTCACTTCACGTGAATTTGTTTTGGCCATTTGATAAAATTTGTTCCACAAAATTTTATCTACATCAGTGTGTAACTCTAAGCACCATTTTTGACTTGCTACTGTGTTTGTTTCACCAATTTGATCTATAAATAATTTGTATGCCGTATTTGTTGATCGTCGACCTTTGTTAATTATGTTCATAGAGAGTGGCGCAGAAGCTCCAAGTACCTGTTTTTTGAGCGCAGTCCTTAACTGAGTATTAATGGCGTCCACTACACTCATGTAGAAAAAATGGTCTTTTTTGGAAACATTGAATTTTTCTTGTAATTCATTAAAGGAAAGAAATCTGTTTTGTAGGAGGTTTCTGATGTTATGGATAAAAAAAATACCTTTATTAATCCATTGTTGATGAAAAAGTGGTTTACTATCAATTTTAATATTGGAGTTTAACCATATAGTTTGATAGTTAACAAAATCATCATTGTTAATGCCGTTTCTGACTGCATAATTTATTCGGCACCAGACAGTTAAGACGTTGCACCAGAAATTACCTTTACACACCTTGATATTTTTTATATCATCTGGAAGTAAATTTACAAACCATTTTAAATTTTTGGCGACACTATCCCAGAGTTGCGTGCAGGCGAGTGTTTTCCACACCGAATGACTATTTTCTATGAGTTTTTGAACCATTTAACTTTTTGACTTTCTATGAAGGTACTTAAGTCGGGGATTTGTGCACCGCCAACTTCATATAAGTTAATCATTACTGCTTTTTTAAGTTTTGGCGGTTTTCCAGCCCAGATGAATTTGTCTAATAGGTCTGAGATATTTTTTTGCATGTTCACTGATGGGTTTTCAAGACATGCAAATAAATATGTAAATTTTGAGAGCACCAAAGTTTTTGCGATGCATATCCGACCCAATAAAGAGAGTTTATGGCGTGACCAAATTTCTACTATTTTTTTTGCCTTTTCCAAGGCGTCAGGAAAATTTAAGCATTCAATGGAGGAAATATTTGTTGAAAGTAGAATCCCGAGGATTTTGAAAGGCTCTCCAGGAATTAACCACTTGAGCCTTAGCTGTGGACAGATCTTGCCGGCTCTGTTTTTCATGGAGCCAATCCAAGTTACCTCTGTTTTGGATTTGTTTAGCTTTAAGCCAGAAATATTTCCGAAACCACATACTGTGAAATTATATTATTGCTGTTCCCCATTTGCAGTCCTTTAATTTCATGTGTATTCCTAACTACCCCAGCAAGTATTTCAACAGCTAATACAAACAAATATGCCGATAACGGACATCCTTGACGAACACCTCTTGAAGCAACAAAAGATTTTGATAAATAACCGTTATTTTGAATCACTAACTTAAAATTGTTGTTATAAAAAATGCCAAACCAAGTGAGAAAAGAGTCTGGAAAATTGAAATGTTTCAATGCCTGTTCCAAGAAATCCCATTCTACAGAATCAAATGCTTTTTGAAAATCGGCCATCACAACTAGGCCGGATTCCATTGTGTCGATTATGCGTCTTATATTTTCGCCAATGTAACGGCCTTTTACAGAACCCGTTTGGTCTGAATTTATTATCGCTACCAAGACGGTTTTCATTCGAGAGGCTAGGGCTTTGCTCAAGATTTTATAGTCGGTATTTAGTAGAGTGATCGGTCTGCGATTTTCTATTAGAGATGGTATTTTGTCCTTTTTTGGGAAAAGGGACATGATACCTTGACGCTGTGATACTGATAGAGATTGTTCTTCAAACGAGAAAAGGAAACTTTCATATACATATTTTTTTTATGTCTGTCCAAAAAAATTTATAAAATTCTGTAGGGAACCCGTCACCACCGGGACTTTTCCCATTTGACATTTCCTTTAAGGCAGTCAAACATTCGAGCTCTGATATATTTTTGTCTAGAATTTTTTGGACATTTCATCAAGTTTTGGTAAGTTGGCACATTTTGTGAAAAATGCTGACGATTGTTCATCTCTGAGGATCGGACAATGATTAAATTTTTTAGACTGGTATAAATCACTATAAAATTGTACTGCTTCATTGAGAATTTCCTTGTCAGATGTTACACTTTCACCCCTTTTCGTTTTAAGTCTATGAATAGTATTATTTTTTGATTTACTTTTTTCTAAATTGAGAAAAAATTTTTCTCCAGCATTATAATTTTGTAATTTTGCCCGAAACATTGAGGCTTGGGCCTCGTTTTCTTCTAATTTAATAAGGTTATTTTGAGCATTTTGATATGATTGCATTTCGCTGTTTGAAAGAAATTTTTCTCTTCTGTGAAAATTTTCGATCTCAATTTCTAACCTATTTCGTTTTTTTGTGCTTTTCCTTATTTTTGTTAATGCCATAGCTTATAGCCTTTGTTCGAACATTTAACTTTATCATTTCCCACATTAAATGTGGGTTTATATTATCTTTATATTCGGTCACTGTATCCGAGATGGTTGTTTTGACAAGGCATATGTAATCTTCATCAGTTAGTAAAGAATTATTGTGTTTCCAGAACCCGGGTCCCTTTTTCCTGTTTGTCCAGTTATTTGGTATTTCGAATTGTAAAAAAACCGCCGAATGGTCACTGTAAAATCCGGATACTGATCCGCATTTACTAGTGACAGATGCAATCGAACTTGAAACGAGAAAAAAATCTTTTCGTGTACGTACCCATCCTTGGAATACTTTTTGTCTATGTGAAAAGGAAATACCATTTGGGTGCAGTGACCGATATATATCGATTAAATTAATATTTTCCATAGTTTCTAAGACCTCACAACGTACTTTTTCATTTGTCTTTGGAGCTCCACCGAATTTGTCCTTGGTGGGATAAATATTTCTCCATTTGACGCAACACCGCCGCGGCCGCTATGAGGGAGGTGAATACCGCGGCCGCTCCTAAAGCCGCAGGCCATCGCTAACTATATAGGTTAACTTGGGATTCTGGGGGACTTTTCGATGAAGGTACTGACCAAATTTTTTTATTTTCTCACCAGGGGAGCGGCTCGGAATTCTAAGATATTAGCAACTCTAACATTATTAAATCTAACCCTTCGACGGACACGGCGGACAAAAAACCGTCATTTTTTCGTCAATTTTAAAATTTTTTGAAAGGCGCTCTACAGTGGCTCGAAAAAACCCTAGGTTATTGCTTAGCCGACGCCGGGATACGATAGAAGGGATTAATTAGTGAATTCGTTTTTTTTTTCAAAAAAGATTACCACGCCTTTTTTCCGAAAATGTCCGTCAAATTTGAAAAAACGGACAAAATGACTTTGCGGGATCCGCTATAACTCGGCTAATATTAATCGTACGGGGACAAAAGTAACGCGGTTGGAAAGGGGAAGAGTGGTACTACCTTCGTATCGAATGGGGGTAAGATATTTATTAAAATTTCGGGTGGAAAAAGGGGCTGTAAATTTGTACGTTTTTGTCCGTCTTTTTTGGAAAACTTATTTCCGAAAAGTTTAATTCGACAACGCAGGTAGGAATCCACTAATTCTTTTATGAAACTCGTAGAAGACCATTGGGGCTACGTTCCTATCGAATGGGGGTACAAAAAATATGTCGGTAATAGGGGCCAAAAAGGGCCAGAATTTGTAAAGTAGTTTTTATCGAATAATTTTTTATTTTTAACTTTAGTTGGTTAAGGTACATTCTATACAATCAATATCCATACGGGGAATTCAAATATGCTATTGGTTTTGCTCCAAGGATGATATTAAAAAAATGAGGGCCAAAATTATAATTTCGCGCTTCAAACTTGCTTCGCGGGAAATCGTCTAGCTCGAAAACTACTTAACTTACGGGAGATTTGTTTACACAGACTTATAGTGCGTTAAATTATCTATCTAACAGCGTTAATCACAGCGCCGGAGGTATTATAAAACTGGAGCGGCAGGCGATCGTGTGAAATATAATATTTATAAAAAGGGACGAAAATTTTTTTTTTTTAACAAATCGCTATTCCATTATAATTTAGCGTATTGCGCCATAAGTACCTGTAAAAAGTATCAAATTAACTCCGCTATCTTTTATCTTAACATATATAATTAAAATTACGAATTTTAAGGGTCGAAAAATATCGCGTTATTTTGGCCCTTTTTTTTAATTTTTTTGGGGCCAAAAATAACCCCTTCTCAAAAGATTAAGAAAAAAATTACGGCAAAGAATATACCAATTTTATTGAATTTGGACCACCAGAACCGAAGTTAGAGCGATTTTAGTGAAAAAATAAAAATAATTTTTTTTGAAAAAAAATTAAGAATGGTCAGGTCAATATTGGATTTCGAACCCGCGAACTTAGGTTTCATTAACGTGATTGATAACCACTAGACTATGTGACCAAGTGAATTTGAAATTTTCGAGTGACTATTTTTAAACATCAATAACTTCGGTTCTACAGGGCCGTTTAATCTGAAACTTTTTTCATTGGATACAGAATAGATTGTAGTGTGTGAAATAGGATAAAACTTGGGAAAAGACTTATGTGCACTTAGTGCAAAATGCACTTAAATAGTGAACATTTTTTCGATAGTTCAAACACTATTATTTCCAGTTCTATTCATCGTAGAATGTTATTTTTTGGATTAAAATGTAGTTTGGAATGATTTCTAACTATAATCGTAACATTTGTTTAACTTTTTATGTCTATAAAGTGACTTAAAATGTCCATGAATATGGTCCAAAATCGCAAATCCAGATTTATTAAATTGGATTTTTGACACTTTTAGCGACTGACACTTGATCATACACTATCGTAGATCGGTAGAGGATAAACATAAGTTTGTTAAATAAGAGCCACCATTACGATCTGCTAAAGTGCATTTGTACAAATAAGTGTGCAAAAGTGCAAATTTTTTAATAAGGTCAAATTATATAGTATTGGGTTCTTTTCTTTGCAGATACTTTATTTTCATATTAATATGTTGTTTGAACCTTACTGAGCGCATTAGGGGATATGCGTACAAATAACCGGCCCTTATGAGGCTTCGATTGGGTAAATTAATAAAACATAAGGTTGTATAGTATAATATTCTAAAAACCAGTGTGATATTAAATGCACTTAAAACAATAAATAGAGATCAAACAACAAATGGACCACACAATTAAAAACTCGCACAATTTTGTACTTATTATATCGCTTCAAATTAATTCAACAGTGGATATTTGGGGGGAGGGGGAAGTTACAGTGTGCATTCGGGGGAAGTTTGGTGAACTGCATTTATGCAGTGAATCCAAACTTCCCCCTTTGAGATATCATATACTTAAGACATGCTAGGGTGACGGGGAAATATTTGTTACTGTCACACTTTGCTTCCATTTATCCTATCCTTTATTATTACCCCAGTAAGATAAGAGATAATAAATCAGTAAAAACTAAACTAAACTGTCTTTCATGCAAACAAATTTCTAACTAAAGACGGGTGAATGACCATGACCATGGAAATAATTTTAAATATAATCGTATATCAACTATTTGGGGAGGCTTCCAAGTTAAACCCGAAAACAATTATTTTGTTACATATATAGTAAATAACGTTGTATGTTCTTCTTCCTCTCATAATAAAATATATATGAAATATCTCAGATCGCTATGCCCTGTAACATTTCACAACCAAAATATTTAAGTGTGAAAAGTGTAGGCCTACCACACTCCGCCCAAACAACCGCAAACGCATAGCCAACAAATTTAACAAAAGGTTACATACATGTTGGGTTCATGACGAGATGAGTGAAAATTGATCGCGTAATATAAAGTAAAAAATTAAGAGACGGGCTGACTCTCCTCCACTTTCTTACCCAATGGATATGTTGTTGTAATAATCTAATATTGGGGCGGCTTTCTCTCGGTGATGTCTAAGACGCAGTTGAAATCTCCCGCCCATATAACGTTTACACTTTCGAAACAGTTTAACATTTCGTTTTTTATTTGTTTAATCAGAACACTAGAATCAATATTAAAGTTATAAATATTTACAAGTGTCAGAATTGTACTATTTATATCGACATCTAGAATAATGAATCTTCCTGAAGGGTCAACGATTTTTTTAATTATTTTATATTGTAAATTTTCGTTAAAAAGGATCGCTACCCCAACACTTTGTGAACTTTTTTTGGTAAAAACGGTATGGCCCTTCCACTGCTTCGACCAGGCTTCGCAGTCTGAGTCGGAGCTGTGAGTTTCTTGGAGCAGGCAGATATCAAAATTTTTGGCAGTCAATTTGTCAAATACAACCTTTCTTTTGATATTTTTTTGTAACCCTCTACAATTTAGAGATACAATATTAATAGGAGTATTCGCCATAATGAGTTTGTATTAGTTCATATCTTTTAAAGGAAAAAAAAAATTGGATAATTCTTTGAGTAATTCGTTGAACATTTCGATACTTAAATTGCTGGTGTAGGAAAATATTGCCATCATTTTCTGCTGTTTCGAAATCTATTGCTGATAGTTTAATATTTAAACCTTGCATGAAAAAAAGGATAAAAAAATAGTGTACATGTACAAATAAAGGGACGTAGACACTTGGGTCGAATGCAAACTTCACATCAAAAACATTTATGGCGCTGCTGCTGTACTGAAAATTCATATTGATTTTTGAGTATAGCGATATAACAATTATTGTGGAGAGATGGAGGAGTATTTTTATTGCATAGCAAAAAAAAGTATTTAAATTTAATACTAATACAATATGGAAGTTCAATAAAAAAATAAGAGGAAATGCAGAAATCGAGCTGTATTTGTCCACTATAATCATAATGGAGTTCAACCAGTTCGCTGCCGACAAAATTAATAGCCTTTGGTAGGATTATTTCCACACAAACAGTCGCACATTATTCTTTCGCAATGTGAAACAAAAAAAAATGGAATAGACCACAAAAACAGCAACTCTGACTAAATACAAAAACGAAAAGAAAATAACTGAAAAATAACTGAGGCCTGCCATTTGCCAGTGCATAGAAAGCCAGTTCGTACTTGGATTCTGCATCAGATTTATGTATTCTACCTTCGGCTGCTAAATCTAACAATGAGATTAGTCCATTAACCTATTTCAAAAGTATTTGTAAATTCGGTAATTTAGACCAATCTAAATGGCAATATTCTTAAATGAGTATCAAGGGGTTGACCTACTCGAATTTAATATAAACTACTGTAGTAGCCACCATCCCTTCCATTCATGCATCCGTTATGGTCGGTACTATAACCACCTCGATAGTATCTATTTCCATCGTGAGGATTGTATCCCCAATCGGAGGATTGTAACCCTCGTCCGTGCGGTGCATGCTGTCTCTGATATTGGTTTTGGGAGCCATCACGGGAACGGCCGAGACCTCGTTGTCTTTCTCGACTCGCTGCGAATCCTTCACTTTCTCTGTGAATGTCGTCTCCTTCATGTGGTACTGAGCTCGGGATCTGTGGAACCTTTTGTCGAACCGTTTGATCTACCTCGTTGGATTTTGGGATGTTGAGCCATTCCATGCTTTCATTACTTATTTGATGCGGTATCTTTATGGCTGCAGGGATTGTTGGAAGCTTGGGATCCATCTGTGGAGAGAGCATTGAGCCATCCGATTTTCTTAGGAAAACAAAAGGGTAAAAGTTCTCGTTGATGTGAATTTTTGTTTCTTTGCATTGATCCGGATCCAAATTTTTTCGCATTTGAACTAGTTCTTTTCGTAGAGGAAGGAGGCACTTGGGGAGATCACGGGTTGCTGTAACTTTGTGTGTTATTAATCAGATAGATTTTCTTATTACCAATTGCCTGTGACCACGCCATTACCTCATCCAACTGGATGAAACGAACGAATAGTGGGGCGTTTATCTTTCCGGAAATTCTGTGACAGTTGGCTACAATGGGTAGAGGAAGTTCGAGTCTTTCAGCTAAATGCGCGAGTGACGCTTTTGATTTTTCGTGACTTTCTCTTTGGTTTCCTTCGACTCCGAATATTATTAAGTTTCATTTACAGAACCTAACCTCGTTGGATAGAATTTGTCTTCTAGTTTCCCGATTCTCGGCTTGATTGTGTTGAATTGAGGAAGCGAGTGCTTCGTTTGTCTCCTGAATTGAATTGCTGTTGAAGTCGACAGACTCTATAACCTCATTGATTTCTTTTCGAAATTCCTTTTTTAGGGTCACTATCTGTTCCTTAATTTCGGAAGCCTGAAGTTTCATGTCACCTCGAAGCGTGTTCGTCTGGGTGTTCATTTGGGTACCCAAATTCCTAATTGGCGATTCTAGAGATTCCTCGCTCGATAGTTGTTTGTCGAGACTAGCAGGGTTTGTATAGGGAGGGTTTATAGGCTCTCTCAGCCCATCGGCACTGTCGGGGGGGGGGGGGGGGGGAAATCGCATCCTCTCCAAAGACCTTATTGTGCTCGACATTCGCTAACGGGGTGGAGATTCCCTCGACGCTATCGTTATTGAGTTGTGGCTCGGAGACTTCTTGTTCCGTGTCACTCGCATGCGTTGTCGGATGGGAAGGGAGGAAGAAGGCGCCCAAAGGGCCACTGCCACCTTTAGTTTCCTTTTCACTTTTATTTTTCTGCTTATTTTTTTTTTTGCTGAGTGTGTCATTTTTGTTACTACCTTTTTAGAACCGTTCGGCGAGTTTACGTTTTCGATTCCCGACAGAATTACCGGAAGCTCTGGATTGACTTCATTAACCATCAATGGAGCGAAGTTGAAATTTTTGAATGTACCGATTGTGAGTGGGACTTTTAACCCATGTTCGTTGGTCCGATTTTTTGCCTGAATGGAGGACTGGCTTAAGGGAGTGTCGCGAAAGGCTTGCAGAAGATTTAAACAATGATCAATTCTCCGTCGTTTTGCACGGGGGACGTTATCGGTTTCGGAGAATGACCGTTTCGTACTGAGATTGTTAGACACTGAGTTTATTATCAGTGTCTCTTTGGAACCTTTTTCCCTTTGTCCCCTTCGGCACCGTATCTTTTTTTCCCTTGTTTTCAGAGTTAACTGAGCCTTCGGTTACTGGTTGTGTATTCATACGTGTGGCAGGAGAATAATTTTGAAATTACTTATCTGACTGGCAGCACTAGGCTGTAGCAGGCCTACTGTATTGTTACTGCTGTACTGCGTTAGCCTACCGGCAGTACAGCAGTCCTACCTGCTGTTTGATATTATATAATTTGTATTTATTCAAAAAATTTAATGAAACTGTTATCACTATTATTATCTTACTAGAACTACTGACACTAAGGTGGAACAGCTAGGATATTTGCGCTTTGTTTGTGTTTTAGTTTTAGTAACTATAGCTACCCCTTTCTATTGTTAGTTTTGTTCTATAATGCAGCATTGGTTGATTGTCTTGATGATGATGATCGGCTTGCACTAGGGTGCAGTGCCGGCGGCCCCAGAAACATAGCGCCCCCAGATCTTGCGGTCAGCCATACAATTTCCTAATTCATTCCTGTTCTCAAGTCCTGTGTCCTTGAGCAGGCGTTTGAGGAAAGTCATAGGCTGTCCACCACATCTATTCTCGCCAGCAGGCTGCCACAGCACAAGGTTGTGTACAGGTTGATCCTGCCGGCGGAAGCAGGTTTGCCTTAGCAGCCGGTGATGTAATATTTGTATGGAAAAATGGAGTCTTCATTTATAATATAGGGTGGTTCTATGGTGGGTTCAGGGTCATCACTCGCTCGGTGTCCTGGTTGTGCATCATGGGCATTTTTTCATAAATATTTGGTAATCTTATATCTTGTAAACATGCTTATTTGCTTCATACTATATTTTTGTTAGTGGTAGCAAAGTTTAATTTTTTATTATGTGGGACAATCCACAAAGTCAGCTAGCCTCACGCCTTACAGTTTAGACAATTGTTTAGTTTAGGCCTACTTACTAGGCCTACAGCTGACTGACATAGTGCATTGACTTGGCTAGGATTCTTCCCCCGGGCTCCTTCCAGCCAGCTTGCTGGCTTTCTAGTTAAGTAATAAAATACGAAATATATTGCACTAATCTACTGAATATTTGCCGAAATTATTCTACTAAATACAATTAAATAAAACAATCATAATAATATAAATTCATAATAATGCGTACATAAATAAATATAAAATAAAACAAATAAAAGAATAGAGTCACAAACCCACTCCAATAGCTGTTACGTTGTGGAGTCCCTAGATGTTTGTTGGATTATGGAGGTGGTCGTAGGTAGAGTCTCTTGTTTTCCATAGTTGCCGGACAACTCTCGGTCTCTTTCCAATAAACATAAATGACCAACCGGGCGATTAAGTTGCTGAGTTTCAAAAACAATTCCAGGTTTCTTGTAGTTACGTCGCATGACTACGAGTTCCACCGATCTCACTAAACCATCATCGGATATATGAGTCTCGATGATACGACCTGTCTGCCACCTCATACGGGGAAGATCGGATTCTACAATGAGGACCATGTCTCCGGCGCTGACATTTTCTTGCTGCGCAAGCCAGTTTGTTCGAAGCTGCAGTGTAGGAAGATAATATTTTTCGAAATTGTCAGCGAATCAATGGGATAATAACTGCATAAGTTGCCAAGTTTGTCGGCAGTATTCGTCTCCGTCCATTATTTCCTGCATGGCTACAGGTTTCTTTAGTAGGAAATGCGCGGGTGTTAGCGCTTCTAGGGAGTCTGGACTCGATGAGACTGGCATAAGAGGTCTCTCGTTGAGATAGACGGCTATTACCTCCATTAACGTCCGCAAAAGTTCGTTGGTAAGATACGCGTGGCACGGCACTACAAAGTGAAATGCGGTATTCACGCTACGTATGAGTCTCTCCCAACTTCCTCCCCACCAAGGGATGTCGGCGGCGTTGAAGGTCCAGCTAGATGCTGTTACTCTCAGCTGATCGTCCACCTGTCTTTGGTTCTAATCGTTTACGTAAGCTTTGATCTCGTTGTTGGCTCCAATGAAATTAGTACCTTTGTCAGATCTCATAGTGTTGCTAGTCGCAAAATGAGCGATTTGTTGGCGTAAACTCAGTATGAAGCTGTTGGTAGATAGATCGTTCACCATATCAAGATGGATCGCTCTACAAGTCATACAAACAACGATGACGCACCATCGCTTGACTATAGTCCTAGCGCGATACACTTCAATAGGGCCAAATAAATCCACACCGGTATTGGTAAAGGGTGGTTCATAACAGCTTACTCGTTCCCTAGGTAATTCTGTCTCTCGCTGTGTTAAAGGCCGACTAAATGCTTTCCTACATGGTATATAGTTCCTAAGAACTTGGTTTAGTGCTCTATTATGGGGCTTATGGAAATAATAGCGAGTTCGAATTTCGCTAAGAACTCGTTCTCTTCCAGCATGGTAAAGCTTACTGTGAACATCTACAATCATCTTGATTTGTATTTCAAGATTTCTAATTAGTATGGGAAAAACTTAGTGTCAAAGGTCAATAGAGCATTAGTTAATCTCCCTCCGACACGTATTAGCCCATCTATCATTGTGCTAGAAAAAGAATCCCTTAAGCGCATCTGTGGATTTCTCAACAACAGGAAATACTTTTCGGAATTCTCATAACATTGCAGGAGTCTCAATATTTGCTTGTTGGTCTCGTCATGTTCTTGGTAACTGATCTAATGAGTTAGGAACTTATTAGGTAGCCAATAAGTGGGAAGGTCTTTGGTAGCATGGACCCTTTCAGCTACTTCCGAAGTGGCGTCATTAGCGATCTTCATCCTGGAATAGTGATGATGGAAACATCGCTTTAAATATACAATGGCTTTACAAAGCCGATTCCAGGAGCTATAATGAGCCATCACTCTCTGGATGAGAGGATAGAGTCCCTTTGAGACGTCTGGTGTTCCAGATTTCCAATCTCTTTCCCTTATTTCAATGATGGATTTATTAGGGGTGCGAGTAACGTCTATGGATTTTGGTTGATTAGGATCCACAGTGGGGTCACCGGCAGTATGTAGCACAGACAGATCAATCGCTGGCTTGAACAGTTTGGATTTACTCGTCAGGCTTTTTGGTTTGACCTTTTCCACTCCCTTGGCTTGTCTGATATCAGCCATGGTGAGATGAGGGAGCCATTCCTCCTCTTCTTTACTTAGGAAGTCGGGGCCACCTAACCAATCTGGAGTATCTGTCAGTTCTTGAGGAGTTGCTCCTCTGGAAGCGATATCGGCTGGGTTAATCGTCCCGGGGCAATGTCTCCATTGATCTATATTAATGCGAGTGAGTAAAGTGGCTACTCGGTTGGTAACAAAGATGCTGAACTGACAGGCTTCATTAGTGATATATTCCAGAACAAGTAATGCATCAGTCCAATAAACAGTTTTCTCTAGTGGATATTCGATCTGTTCAGTTACATTCCGGCCGATGGCTGTAGTGTATAGTGCCGCTTTTAACTCCGCTCTGGGGACCCTCAGTTTGTTGCTTATTAGGGCCTTGGAGGTGGCTAATTAAACTTTAATTCCATCGGGACTTTAAACCCTCAGGTAGGCTACTATACCTATTCCGATATCGCTGCCGTCTCCAAAAACATGGAGTTGATAGGAATACGTGGGGAGAACATGACCGAAATACGAGCGGGAAATCTTAAAGTTCTCGATAGATGGTAAAGAATCCTCCCACTTCATCCACTTCTTTAGCAGTTCTCCCTGGAGTGGATCATCCCAAGAGTGGTTTTCGAGCCACATTTGTTGCACCAGACCCCGAGCAACTAGGATTACAGGACTAATAAATAAATCCCAATGGGTCGAAATAGGTGCTCAGAATACTTAGGCAAATCTGTTTAGTTCAAACGGGGTTTTCGCGTTGTTTCAGTTGGAAAAATAAAATGTCTCTCTCCGTGTCCCATTTCAGTCCAAGGGTTTTAGTTTCGGGGAGATCGTCCTTAATGAGGTCAAGATCTTTAACACTTCGGTCTTCCACTCTGATCGATTCCAGGAATTCACGGGAGTTACTAGTGAATTTGGTTAGACGAAATCCACCTTGTTGTAGGCACTCTACCATTCCCTTGGCAACATCGATTGCTTCTTCTACTGATGGGAGGGACTTTAGGTTGTCATCCATGTAAATATCCCGTTTGATGTTGTCGATAACCGCTTTAGAGAAGGCATCTCTATTATCATCGGCAGTGGTGCGCACTACCGAACAAGCGTTCGAGGGGCTAGATATGATCTCGAAAGCCTGGATGGTCATCCAGTACTCCACCGGTTCTCGGTTGAGGTTTCCTTCCTGCCACCACAGAAATCGTAGGCTATCACAATACCTAGGTAACGCTTTAACTTGTAGAAACATGCCTTCATTGTTAGAGGCGAAGGCGATAGAATATTGCCAGAGTCATAATAATATCCCCAATAAAGGTCCCGGCAACAGTTCAGAATTTAGGGAATGTCCCATATAAAGGGCGGAGCCGTCGAATACTACCCGGACTTCATCTGGTTTACCGGGCTTAGGAACGTAATGATGTGTCAAGTAATACGTTCTTTCCGTTTTGTGTGTTTCCTCCGGAACTCGCTCCGCGTATCCTTTATCGATAAATTTCTTTAATTGCGTCTTATACATCTCTTTGGCTCGATCGTTAGATGATAAGCGCCAATGCAGTTGTTCGATTCTTTTGATGGCTAAAGGTCGGTTATTAACAAAGCTGGGTTCCCTCCGCCTAAAGGGAAGACCAATCTTGTAATGACCCTCCTCCTTAATATAACGAATAGTCGTTACCTGAATTTGTTTGGCCCTCTCTTCCTCGACTGATGACGCTTTATCGTAGGAATTAGGCTCTACAGCTTCCTGGGTAAAGAATCACACTGCTTGTTCATCACGTAACTTATTGTTGTATTGCTCTACTACCTCATTAAGTTCGTTGTCGCCATAAGTCAGTATTTAGTTCGTTATTTTGACATATAACATTATACAGATTTAATTGATTGGTCCAAGTTTGATTCTCTGTGAGGAGTTCGATGGTGTTATCCTTGTCGTATAGGGTCTGGATATCATCGTTGTCTGAGGAGCATGAATTTCCCTCAGCTAGGATTTCCTCGTCTTTCACGGTTTCCACACACTCCGTTACCTGTGGACTTGCTCACTTTCTAATCTTTCTTTCAAAAGTGAAATACCAAGCTACTCTAGTTCTTCCCGCATAAGTTTGCAATGGTAGCGGTGGAGCAGGCAGTTTCTCAATGGTTTCTAGCACTTCGTGCGCATTCTGACAGAGCAGTATTTGTACCCCTGGGTAATCTGTTTTAAATCTGGGGACGTTGTATTGTTGGGCAAAGTTGTCCTCGTCCCAGTTGTAAGGCTCTACTTGACTAGCAGCAAAGTTTTTTATTGCCACCATTTTAACTAACCTTATACTGTCCTCGCCTGATTCGTCCTGGGGAGTCGACAACGATCCTATGTAGAAATCCGTGGATAGAGTAGATTTCCATACCTGCATAATCCCGGATAGATTCAGTTTGGTTTGGAATCTTTTTTGACCAGCTAATATATCCTCGGCCAGATCTTTATCTATAAAGCCTGTACTACCTGAATCAAGGAGGGCATTGACTATAAGGCTCTTACCTTGTCCATGTACTCTAAGCTGCACCACTGGGAACTCTCTGATGCCGACAGATGGTTGCAAAACCTTCCATGAGGGCTGTCGATCCGGAATGGGTAGTTGGGATTCCTCTCCATCAGTCGCTGCCTCATAAGTAAGGGCTCAATATACGGCTGTGATCATATAACAGGATTCATTTTCATCAGAAAACTCATCCGTATGGAATCCTTCCATCTCCGAACTCTGGTCTGTACCGCTCCCATCACTGAACTGTACATGCAGTTCTGGTTCACTTACCTTATCGAACTCAGTGTGCAGTAGGATGTGATGTTTCGCTCCACACTTAGCACACCTCACGTCTGAGTAACAGCTTTTTCTTTGATGTCCTCTTCTGAGGCAATTGTAACATAACCTTTCATCCCACTACGCCCACTATCACACACTACGTCTATCCTTTAATTCTTTCCTTAAGAATTCCTCACAACCACTCAAGCGATGGGGCCCTTCGCACAATACACACTTAGGTTTCATGTTACTTACCTTAACTTGCATGGTGTTTTGTACGCTAACTCTTTCTTCGGGCTTCCTACCAGGAATTCTCTTGGGAGACGTAGGAGGAGTTCTGAGTTGTTCTCCCTTGCTACTAGTTCGAAACTTGGGTTTATTTATGTCCTTACCTTTACTCGTATAATAAGTTCTTTCGGTGCCTTTGCCACTATCTTTGTCATAAGACATTTGACTCTCATAATTGGTATAACACACTGGTGTTATCTTTCTCCTAGTAACAGGTTTCTCACTTGCCTTGGTTTCCGGAGTCTTTTCTCTAGACTGTTTTATTAGCTGTAATCTTACCTCTCCGTTTAAGAACGACATAAGGTCCTCCATGGTTGGATCTCTCTGCTGTTGGTCCATCAAGTATAGAACCTTTTTGTCCCAACAAGTACCTACTCCACCCTTTGGCAAAGTTGACACTACGGCTCCTACAACCATAGAACTTTGGTATTCATGAGACGTACCCAACCAGTCTAACTGTCTACAGATCTCCTGAATCTCATCGGAAAACTCTATAATCCCATTGCAGGAAACTTCCTGGGCGCTATTGCTAGGAAACTTCCTGGGCGCTACTAATTTCGCATACAGATATCTAGCTATGTTAGTCCTATTATCACACCTGATGTTAAGTGTATCCCAGACTTGTCTTAACCCTATTAGTACCGGGCTATAAAATGTTGTACAAATACCGGGGGGGGGGGGGGGGGGGTCATATTGACCCCCCCCCCCTCTAAATTCTACAAATATTTACGAAAACGTCTGATTTTTTGTTTGTACGTAGGTATCACTTGTCTCGATCCGACCGAAAAAAATGTACTGGGGTGGTTATATTGCAGCACCAAAATTACAAGTAGTGCAAAATTTGAAAGTTACATTTTCGGCTAATTATTTTTCAATACAGGTTTTCTGGGGTGCAAAATACATTGGAAAATATTTAAAAATGATATGATTACTATAAATGGCTGTTTAGTCCTCTCTGCGTAGGAAAAAATGAAAAAAACAAGTAACCAGCACTTTTCAGTTAGAACACAAAATTTTTAATTCACTTATACGATGCTATAAATTCACATTTTCAGGTTTTCGAGGGCGCTGATTCTAATGGAATATATTTCTAATATGCCAGATCATTGCTACTTGTATTTTTCGGCGCAATTTGGCAATTTTTGGTGCTAGGGCCAAATTTCGTACCCATCACCAAAAAGTACAAGTTTGCGATGTCCAGTGCTTTTTTTATGGATTCCATCGGATTCAGGACCCTCATAAACACGTATAACGCAAGAAACAAGGTGATACTATCTCCTGATCAATTTGCATATTTTCCAAAATTTGGTGCTGGCACAACAATTTTCACCCACTGGCGAAAAATACAAGTTTGAGAACTCTTATGAAATTTTTACTGATTCCATTGAATTCAGAACCATCACAAACCCGTATAACGCAAGAAACAAGGTGACACAATCAATTGATATATTTGATGGTTTTCAAAATTTGGTGCTAGCACCACATTTTGCACCCATATCCGAAAAATACAAGTTTGAGATGTCTAGTTCGATAATTATATATTCCATTGAATTCAGAACAGCCATAAACCTCTAAAACGCAAGAAATAAATTGTCACAAGCAATTTTATCTATTGAATGAATTTTCAAAATTTTGTGCTAGCACCAAAATTTGCACACAGCACCGAAAAATACAAATTTGATACGCTTGGTGCAACTCGTATATATTTCATCGAATCCAAAACCCCAAAAAACCTCAATTGCGTAAAAAACAAGTTTCAAACAATCAATTTACAAAATTGACATAATTCAAAATTTGGTGCTGGCACCAAAATTAGGCACCCACCGAAAAAAACAAGTTTGGAATTTCTAAATCAATTTATATGAATTCCATCCAATTTCTAACACCAAAAAACCGGTGTAAATCAAAAATAGAGATGTTACAATTCATATTTAATGAAATGTAATTTTCAAAAAACGTCTCAAAAAAAGTGCCAAAAGTAGGGTTAAAATATGGTGCTATAACTCGAAAAGTACCCAATATTTTTGAAAACGGTTTTCACTACTAGGAAGACAATAGATTTTTAGGAAAAGTCATAAAATTTCAGATTCCCAACTGCGTTTGTTTCAGAATTATAATAAAAAAACCACGGGGGGGGGGTCATATTGACCCCCCCCCCCCCGGGTTTAATAGGGTTAATCCGTCAGGATTTCCAATAAACTTTAACGCCATTAACTTGGGAGGACCCTCCAAGCACTCGATGAGGAATCGTAGTTTCTCTCCATTATTGGATAGTACAGAGTTTTGTATATTATCTTTGTAATATTCATTAAAAGGTAACCATTTCATCTCATCTCCATTAAACTTGACAACCTCTCCCACCTTTACAGCTTGACGAGCTTCCGTGCTAGCCATCTGACGCGTGAAACTCTTTAGAGCCATCGTATTATTTAATATTGAATTATCGGTATATAAATTTCTCGGATTATTATCAGATCGGTATGGGATATCATTATCAACAGGTTTATTAATAGGGTTTACTATAGGAGTTTCTACTTCACTAGCAGTATAGATGCGTGTAGGCTCCATCTCCATACCTTGCGCATGAGATACTTCAGGCCTAAAGGGCTGACACACTGTTACAGGGGGTGGTGGTATACCCATTTATATATTGACTAATTTATCGCGTTCGATAGCGATGTGTTGCTGCACTTCTTGCAACTCTATTTTACTGTCTTGTACTGTTTCCTTTAATAATTGAACAGTTCCTTCTAAATCTCGGACTTGTTCAGTAGATTTAGCCATGGTTTGGGCTAATTGTCCGAGTAACTCTTTTAACTCCTGCCACCCTTCCTCCATCTACTCTACCGCTGGGGTAACTGGATGGCATATGGGGGCCACAGGGGATATTCCTTTTAGGAATAAATTTTTCTCGGTATTAATACCAGTCTGAGACTCTGGTAGTTGTCTACTGACCAAGGGAAGTTTGGTACTGTATAAAGGGAATTCAGAGTTGAGTTCAGGCAGCAAAAGGGTCTCTCTCCATTAAAGGAGTAGCTTTGATAGCAGGCCTAATTATTTCTGGCTCATCTACTATAGTAGGGAGTCTATCTGCTCGTATAACTTGAGTTATTGATTCTCTATCTCTTAAGTCTACATTAGCTAATTCCCTTCTCATCGGGGGGGGTTATGTAACTTATGTCCTTTGGGCGCTCTTCTACGTCCGTTTGAATGGGATTTGTTACTTCTATACTCGGAATTAGTGGTAGTACCTTCGTCCGAGGAAGTAAATCCATGTCTTCTAGGAGTAGATCGACTTAGGAGTTGCATCTGAGTCGCTGCCCTTTAACCCTATTAGTACCGGGCTATAAAATGTTGTACAAATACCGGGGGGGGGGGGGGTCATATTGACCCCCCCCCCCTCTAAAATCTACAAATATTTACGAAAACGTCTGATTTTTTGTTGGTACGTAGGTATCACTTGTCTGGATCCGACCGAAAAAAAAATTTTCGAAAAAATGTACTGGGGTGGTTATATTGCAGCACCAAAATTACAAGTAGTGCACAATTTTCACAAAATTTGAAAGTTACATTTTCGGCTAAATATTTTTAATACAGGTTTTCTGGGGTGCAAAATACATTGGAAAATATTAAAAAATGATATGATTACTATAAATGGCTGTTTAGTCCTCACTGCGTAGGAAAAAAATGAAAAAAACAAGTAACCAGCACTTTTCAGTTAGAACACAAAATTTTTAATTCACTTATACGATGCTATAAATTCACATTTTCAGGTTTTCGAGGGCGCTGATTCTAATGGAATACATTTCTAATATGCCAGATGATTGCTACTTGTTTTTTTCGGCGTAATTTGGCAAATTTTGGTGCTAGCACCAAATTTCGTACCCATCACCAAAAAGTACAAGTTTGCGATGTCCAGTGCTGTTTTTATTGATTCCATCGGATTCAGGACCCTCATAAACCCGTATAACGCAAGAAACAAGGCGATACTATCTGCTTATCAATTTGCATATTTTCCAAAATTTGGTGCTGGCACAACAATTTTCACCCACCGGCGAAAAATACAAGTTTGAGAACTCTTATGAAATTTTTACTGATTCCATTGAATTCAGAACCATCACAAACCCGTATAACGCAAGAAACAAGGTGACACAATCAATTGATATATTTGATGGTTTTCAAAATTTGGTGCTAGCACCACATTTTGCACCCACATCCGAAAAATACAAGTTTGAGATGTCCAGTTCGATAATTATATTTTCCATTGAATTCAGAACAGCCATAAACCTCTACACCGCAAGAAATAAATTGTCACAAGCAATTTTATCTATTGAATGGATTTTCAAAATTTCGTGCTAGCACCAAAATTTGCACACAGCACCGAAAAATACAAGTTTGATACGCTTGGTGCAACTCGTATATATTTCATCGAATCCAGAACCCCAAAAAACCCCAATTACGTAAAAAACAAGTTTCAAACAATCAATTTACAAAATTGACTTATTTCAAAATTTGGTGCTGGCACCAAAATTTGGCACCCACCGAAAAAAACAAGTTTGAAATTTCTAAATCAATTTATATGAATTCCATCCAATTTCTAACACCAAAAAACCGGTGTAAATCAAAAATAGAGATGTTACAATTAATATTTAATGAAATGTATTTTTCAAAAAACGTCTCAAAAAAAGTGCCAAAAGTAGGGTTAAAAAATGGTGCTATAACTCGAAAAGTACCCAATATTTTTGAAAACGGTTTTCACTACTAGGAAGACAATAGATTTTTAGGAAAAGTCATAAAATTTCAGATTCCCAACTGCGTTTGTTTCAGAATTATAATAAAAAAACCACGGGAGGGGTCATATTGACCCCCCCCCCGGGTTTAATAGGGTTAAGTTCTACTTCTGTCGCTGCCGCCTTTCGATCAACTTCTGCCGCTGCCGCCTTTCGATCAACTTCCGCCACTGCCGCCTTTCGATCAACTTCCGCTGCTGCAGCCTTTAATTCTGCCTCAGCGGCTGCAGCTATTTTCCTATCTTCTATTAATCCTTTCTTTATTTGCTCCTCCTTGTCCATCTCGATGATAATGTTTTCATCTATTTTAGCCTGCTCCGCCACTAGCATCTCAGAATCCAATGAGTTCAAAATTAAGTTGGCTGCTTCACTATTGGGGTGAAGTCCGGCTAGATGTCTCCTTAGACAAATCAGACAAATAGATGTCAATAGCATCCTTCTTTGGTGGTTTTTTGGATACCGCCTCGCTTTCCCCATGGGAGAAGATTGCATCTATTGATTCTCTGTAGGCTAGTTGTTCTGCTATCTGAGCCTTCCATTGGGTTGTTTCCTTGAACCTTAACATTCACTCGTTGGAACAAAGTCTTTACTGCCACCTGCAGTGATGTGACTTCTCTTCGAGGCTTCTTCAAACGCAGAAAGGATTAATCTGATCCTCAGTTTCCGTTCTCTCACTTGGTATAGCAGTTCTCCCTGCTCTGGAGGTTCCAGTTGTCCTCGGAATAACTGGGTTTCCATTCATCCCACGGAGTTGAAGAATCCTTGGACATATCTGGCTGCCGATATCTTCCATACAGCGGGATCTCTGGTATCTCTAACTACGCCCAGGCAGCTTCGGATAAGTTGAACGGGAGTTCGGGTCCAGGAAAGTTCCATTGAGTTTCCACATAGACTTTAATTCCTCGAGCGGGTATCCGGCGTAACTATCTCTGGTTGACCGCTTATTTCTCGTCCAGTCCGCTTGATGTTCTTCTATGGCTAGAAGAACTCGGGTGAGCACTGCCCCAGGAAGAATCAGGAGTGGATCAGGGTAAACCACTTCTTCCATCTTTGATCCGATCTCGGGCATTAACTCTTCTGTGCTGGAACCAGAGTTACTGAGTGGTTGAGAAATAACCTCTCGGTCAGAGCACTGCTGCTGTTCTACAGCCGTCGCTTGGTCTCGCTTAACTTGAGCCCTAGTGCCTACAATAGTGCTTCACTAACCTAGTGTCCGACACAACTACTATAGGGATGACCTTTCTTACAGTAGGAGGGGACTTAGACCTCGGTTGGGGCCTTTCTATACTTTGATCTGGGTCACAGATCGTCTGTTCCAAAAGACTATCTGACATTGTTTGTTTTGGGTCAGACATAATTTATTTACAGTTGAATGCCTATCATGATAATAACAGTAAAGTAAGTCTAGGGCAAATCAGTATCAACTGTCAGTCTCGTAGTTACCAAATATTGTTACTCAATGTAACGTGGGTAGATATCGAGTGTTAGAATATCGGTATACACCTATAGTATATATAACAGTATTACTACAGACTAGGATCAATCACTGAATACCGGTATATAAGTTTAGCCTAAGTTATATAAATATATAATAAGCTTACTGTAAACAACGATATTGTCAATAATTAAATAATAACTGATTATAACTGATTATATCTGATTTTAGGAATTATTTCCCTTTACTCTATGACTGATATTAAGCAATAGGTTCAACTGACATTAAGACCTAATTAATGTATAACAGGCATACAGATAGTTCTACTTAACTAAGTTACTTATCACTACAAATTACTTATTTACAACAGGTTGAGATTACACAATCTCTAAGTAAACAATAATCAAAGTTACACGTACAATTTTTAAGGGTAATTTTACAGGAATTTTACAAACCAGACTAACAAGAATTTATAATTTCTGGTTCTTACAGACTGACAGAGAATTTACGTAAATTTGAAACCAATAAAGTAGTATTCACCAGATATGTGTTGACCAGATAAGGAAATGCCACCGTCTGACAGCTTATAGTATACACTATAAACAAACGTACCCGGAGTGTCCTATACCTAGAGATTAATTATTGAAGCCTAAAGCTAATGGACCTATTAACCACGTTACAACACAAATATACTTAGTACACACTAAATTAACTTTCAGGAAAGCGCTGTACTCTAAACCCTAGATTAGATACTAGCTCTTATACAACATATAACTTGCAGTGAAATATACGTGAACAGCTAAAAGAACCACAGCATCTGCTGGAGTGACTGGAGTATTTAGTCTTAATCATCCGATGCTAAAGAAATCACCAGTCTGTCCTACGCCAGTAGTAGGAGAAGAAGTGTCCCCACCATAGTCCTCCCTAGCTTGGGCTATGGGCATTCCATTCGGAGGCCTTTACAAAATGCCAAATTCCGGTGCTAAATTGCGGTGCGCGCCATATGTCACCATTGGCAGTTGCCATCAACCAATCGTAGCGTAGCCTAACCTCGCGATGCCCGCCTTACTCGACTACTGACTAACTAACCCTAATGTTATTCACCTTTTCGCCACGTTACTACCAAGCTACCACCACTATACTGTATATGGTGACGACAACGACAATGTGGCCATCTACACGCATCACGCATATTATATATTATATTATATCGATTGCCAACTCCTCGACTGCTGTCGCCAAACCAACAAACCAACCAACCAGCCAGTATGATACATGAAATTCCGCCACGTTCCAGCTACGCGTATACGAGCATTAGTGATTATTATTATTATTACGCAGAACCAAATAATTTTTGATTATACAGTAGTTCCCTACCGGCTAATCAACCAATCAATAAACCGAATTTAGGCTATTTCTCAGTTTAAGACCTGTATTATTTTTGAAAATATCTTATATATAATCTCTTGCTTTAATCACAATTAATCATTTGTAATGGTTTTAGTTTAAAAGTTTTTACTTTGTTTGTTTGTTTGATTTACAATTACTTTGTTTGTTTGTTTGATTTACAATAAAATAAATTAAATAATGTCTTCTGATTCCGATATGGTTATGCCAATAGTAAGGCATTCATTTTTTGCAGAAGATGGTGAAGCCTATATTGTTATTGATTATACAATTTACCGTCGGGGAGATGATAAATATAAAATTGAGTTTTCTGAAAAAGCCAGGAAAGTTTTAAGCTCAATTGATATTGATGCTTCTGATAATAGTATTCATCTCTTAGATTACAACCTGAAAGTTGAGCATGAGGGAAAATTAATCAATATCTTACTATTATCCATGATAGAGGGGTTAATTGTTATTACACAATACAACGAAGCTGGTGAAAAGTTTGAAATACGGCTAAATCGGCATAGCCCCTACAAAATTATGTCTTTCTTTATTGTAATGATTTCAAAAGAATCCTTTGTCGAAACTGAAGAATCAACATAATGTTGAATATGTTGATAATATCATTGATTCTTGACTTTTCCCACTATATTATAAATATTTTATGATTATTTATAAAATTTTGATGTTTTTAATTATGAAAAAAAAAACATCAAATTTTAAATAATCGAAAATTGTAGTAGTAATTGCATATACAGTATAACAGATTTGTTTGTTGTTGTGTATTGAGGTAATTATTTTCAATTTACTTTAAAATTTCGAAAATGGATATTTTAAATGAAAAATGTCCAGTTTGCTATTCTAAGTTATTGCAACATCGAGATTATTATAAATGTGAAAATAAACATGCAACTTGCGTACAATGTATTGTACAATATTCCGAAATGAATAATTATTGTTCTAAAATTTGTCCTATTTGTCGCGCACCCATATCTAAGTTTAATATAAAGTTGGCAAGATACCAACCCTATTATTGGAAAGAGCTTCGCAATATAACTTATATTTCTGCGGAAAGTAATGATCCAGGAGATTTATTTACAATATTGGAGAATATTTTTTATAGAAATGTAGTACGACGGTGTTGCTACTATATTCCTTATTTTTTTAGCAGCGAACATAAAAAAATCATTAGCGCGAAATTCTCGGGAAGTGATTTCCAAACCGCCGATGTTACCTATCATTATTTCGCGTATAAAGATGCTCACCATGCTTGAAATTACATTGAAAATGAGTCTATACTATAATTGGAAATAGCACCTTTTGTTGCAGCGAGCGTCACATACTGTAGTTGTGTCATATGTTAATTAAATATACAGTACTCTAATATTGTAGTTGCATCAATTATTGTTATATACATAGTAATGGTGATGGTTTATTGATATTGATATTTATATTATATTATATTGTATTGTTGATATATCTTAATAATAATAATAAATGGCTGACTTTAATTCAGGTCCATATAATTTAAACTTTCAAATGGGAACGAGTATGATAATTTCTGGCCCATCTGGTTCTGGAAAGTCAACATTTGTGAGCAATTTAATTAAACACAAGAATGGTTGTTTCAACGAAGCCCCCTTGCGAGTATTGTATTGTTACGGGAGCAGTCCCCCAACTATTCCTGGTATTACTCACCTTTACAAAGGTTTGCCAGAAAATATAGATAGTTTAGTGAATAGTCGAGATTTATTAATTATAGATGATTT
Organism: Nemertoderma westbladi; assembly: GCA_032718475.1. NCBI lineage: Eukaryota > Metazoa > Xenacoelomorpha > Nemertodermatida > Nemertodermatidae > Nemertoderma > Nemertoderma westbladi. Next base: position 56,321 of record JAUCBJ010004612.1, read on the forward strand.
ATTAACAGAAACTGAGTCCAGTACAGCTTTAACTGTATTGTTTACTAAGGTAGCTCATCATTCCAATATATTTATTTGTTTTATAACGCAAAACATGTTTTACGGTGGGAAGCATAACCGCACAAGATCAATTAATAGCCATACTTTAGTATTAATGAAAAATCCGCGAGACAGTTTATCGGTTTTAAATTTCGCGAAGCAGATGTTACCAGGGCAGACCAAATTTTTAGTAGATTCCTATCAAGATGCGACTATTGAACCATTTTCGCATTTCTTAATTGATTTACGACAGGAAACACCCGAACATTTAAGATTTAGATCGGATATATTTCGTAATCATAATTGTTACATTAAAAATTACATTGACTATAAACGTAGCGAAAATAATAATAATAATAATAATAAATAATTAATATTTTGTAACAATTTTCAATAATGTTGCAACAATGAATAGACTTGTGCAGAAATATCGTAACGAACTGCAATTTCTACGCAGCGCTACCCCTCAACAAAGAACTAATTTTATTAACCATACCGCGAGTAACGAATTAATACGGCTCATTGTAAATACTGCATTAAATGTTCTAAAAGGTAACGTACTAATAATGGTTAAAACAGGAGTAACATTTTGAAAATTATATTTAGTATCGAGTAAACCGTTAGCTACTGATTTAAAACCTCAAGATATACCTAGAGTAAATACTACAAAAAGAAAACCCTTTAAAATATCAACTTCAAAAAAAATAATTAAAAAATTTCAGTTGTTTTTACGGTGATGCCCTTTATAAGAGATTTGAATATACATATTACTTGCGGTTGTCGAAAAGATGCCACGCAAGATGAAACCGATTTTAAGCCGAAGCTTAGTCAAAAAACTGTTAAGAATTTATTTAGATCCTTCATCCCCTGCGGGTTTTGCAAGTATCGTAAAATTAGCAAAAGCTGCAAACATCAAACCAGCTCAAGCCCAGAAATGGTTGAGCGGGCAAAAGACATACTCCCTTCACGCACCACGTAGACATCATTATCCAACATCTAAAATATTTACGGGAGGCTTAAAATATATATATATGATAGATCTGGTGGATATGCAGCAATATAAATTGCAAAATAATAATTATAACTATATATTAACATGTATTGATGCCTTTAGCCGGCTTGCTTTTGCCTATGGTATGAAAACAAAAAAGGGTATTGAAATTATTAGTATATTGCAAAAAATATTCCAGAAAGGAAAACCAAACAGAATCGCAACTGATCAAGGGTCTGAGTTTCTAAATAAATCTGTAAGGAAATATTTAGATACTATTGGTATACAGTATTATGTAATGTATTCTGTGAATAAGGTGGCTATTGTCGAGAGATTCAATAGAACATTAAAAACAAAGATGTTCAAAATTTTCATGCAACGGGGAAATAATGTTTGGATAAAAATTTTACCGAAGCTCATTTATGCTTATAATAGGTCATATCATAGGACAATACAAATGACACCCATTGAAGTTAATAAATTTAATGAAACTGAATTAATGAATAGATTATATGGGAAATATAGACAGATTAATCACAAGAAAATAAAATTTAAAGTTGGAGATACAGTACGATTATCTATCGCTCGTACTGCTTTTGCTAAAGGCTATCGAGAACAATGGACACGTGAATTATTTATTATTCATCGGGTCAGATTGGATAGAGTACCAGCGGTAATGTTCGATATTAAGGATAGCGCTGGAGCTATAAGAAACGGCTCATTTTATTCATACGAACTCCAAAAGGTCCACCCGAATAGTAATATTTATCTTCCGATTGACAAAAATATTGGCAAACTTAAAGAACGTGTACGCAATGGGAAAAAAGAATATTTAGTCCGATTCATCGGATCCAAGAAACAGTCGTGGGTACAGCATATTCAATAAGTTTAGGTTTATACTGTATATTAATTCATTTTGGTCACATATGTCCGTAATTAATTAATCAATCAATATTAACTCGAATGATATTACTATACTATAGTTCATTCGCTTTAAATAAAGCCAGTAAAATATTGATCCCTCGCATATACTGTAGAAGTGGGAATGAACGTGGTCACAGATGTCTATAATTTAACATTATACCGTACTGTACTGTACTGTATGTACAAAGGAGTCAAGTAGAGAGAGCTTAAATAATAATAATAATAATGGCTGTAGATACATATATCACTCTACTTTCAGATAGCTCATTAAACACTTACCCCAATAATAACCCTAGCGAGTTTACTGTTGATTTAGCCGAAGAATTATATATTGGTCCAAACGCTAAAATTGGACTCGCCGAGATACAATACCAAGCAACATACAGTAATATTACTCTGCAAACTCAAATCTTGCTGTCAATCGGGGTAGATGCAAAAGATGCCAAATTATACAGTTTATTTCCTGGTATGCATAGCTCTATTCAAGTCATTATTGATGATATAAATAAACTGTTTAATTCTGAAGCGAAATATAGAGATTTCGAATTCATTTTTAATACAAATAATTCTAGAATTAAATTTAAATTTCCTAAAAAGTTGAAAAAAATACAATTAAGTCTACGCGGTGATTTAATTCAAATTCTAGGCTTAAAACCGTTATTGGATCAGAATCATCCGAGTATTCCGAATTGGGATATATACAGTACCACTACAGTGGATGAATTAAGCAATATAGAACAGCCGATATTAATTTTAAATTATAGTGGACCAAAAATTTCGGAAATTGGGATTTTAGATTTTCCGGCTCCCACGAATATTACTCGTAATAAAGATACAATCTTCATATATACAGATATTATTAAGAGCTCATTTGTTGGTGACGCTTTAGCACCGCTCTTAACCCTATTAAACCCGGGGGGGGGGTCAATATGACCCCTCCCGTGGTTTTTTTATTATAATTCTGAAACAAACGCAGTTGGGAATCTGAAATTTTATGACTTTTCCTAAAAATCTATTGTCTTCCTAGTAGTGAAAACCGTTTTCAAAAATATTGGGTACTTTTCGAGTTATAGCGCCATTTTTTAACCCTACTTTTGGCACTTTTTTTGAGACGTTTTTTGAAAATTACATTTCATTAAATATGAATTGTAACATCTCTATTTTTTATTTACACGGGTTTTTTGGTGTTAGAAATTTGATGGAATTCATATAAATTGATTTAGAAATTTTAAACTTGTTTTTTTCGGTGGGTGCCAAATTTTGGTGCCAGCACCAAATTTTGAAATAAGTCAATTTTGTAAATTGATCGTTTGAAACTTGTTTTTTACGCAATTGGGGTGTTTTGGGTTTCTGGATTCGAAGAAATATATACGAGTTGCACGAAGCGTATCAAACTTGTATTTTTCGGTGCTGTGTGCAAATTTTGGTGCTAGCACGAAATTTTGAAAATCCATTCAATAGATAAAATTGCTTGTGAGAATTTATTTCTTGCGTTTTAGAGGTTTATGGCTGTTCTGAATTCAATGGAAAATATAATTATCGAACTAGACATCTCAAACTTGTATTTTTCGGATGTGGGTGCAAAATGTGGTGCTAGCACCAAATTTTGAAAACCATCAAATATATCAATTGATTGTGTCACCTTGTTTCTTGCGTTATACGGGTTTGTGATGGTTCTGAATTCAATGGAATCAGTAAAAATTTCATAAGAGTTGTCCAACTTGTATTTTTCGCCGGTGGGTGAAAATTGTTGTGCCAGCACCAAATTTTGGAAAATATGCAAATTGATAAGTAGATAGTATCACCTTGTTTCTTGCGTTATATGGGTTTATGAGGGTCCTGAATCCGATGGAATCAATAAAAACTGCACTGGACATCGCAAACTTGTACTTTTTGGTGATGGGTACGAAATTTGGTGCTAGCACCAAAATTTGCCAAATTACGCCGAAAAATACAAGTAGCAATGATCTAGCATATTAGAAATGTATTCCATTAGAATCAGCGCCCTCGAAAACCTGAAAATGTGAATTTATAGCATCGTATAAGTGAATTAAAAATTTTGTGTTCTAACTGAAAAGTGCTGGTTACTTGTTTTTTTCATTTTTTTCCTACGCAGAGAGGACTAAACAGCAATTTATAGTAATGATATCATTTTTTAATATTTTCCAATGTATTTTACACCCCAGAAAACCTGTATTGAAAAATAATTAGCCGAAAATGTAACTTTCAAATTTGGTGAAAATTGTGCACTACTTGTAATTTTGGTGCTGCAATATAACCACCCCAGTACATTTTTTCGAAAATTTTTTTTTTCGGTCGGATCCAGACAAGTGATACCTACGTACAAACAAAAAATCAGACGTTTTCGTAAATATTTGTAGATTTTAGAGGGGGGGGTCAATATGACCCCCTCCCGGTATTTGTACAACATTTTATAGCCCGGTACTAATAGGGTTAAGAACCTGTCCTTTAACACAATTAAATCGAAAATATATTAATCACGAATACGAGAGCATTTGCTATTACCCGTTGTTGAATAAAAAACTAAAAACAATCTTAATTACTTTACGTGACGGTCAAGGTGAATTAATTAATTTCAACGGTGGTCGCACTGTTATAACACTTAAGTTAATACGTGGTAGTGGTGATGGATGAGTTCTACGTTAGACTACCAAGTAACTCCTGTCCAATTGATTTTCCTCGTAATACTGGTAGTAATTATCAGATCAATTTTCATGGCGCCTTACCTATAAATCCAAACGAAAACTGGGTGGTAGGTATAAAAAGTATATGTTACTTAGCCACGTTACCGTCCATGTATAACAATGTAGAGAATGTTATTTTATTAAAAAAAGGGAAAAAAAAATTTGAGGATACACTTCCATCCGGTTTGTTCTACAGTATCAATGACATTATAGATTATTTTAACACTGGGGCGTTGAAAGATAAATTACAAATAGTTGAAAATACTCAGCAAAATAGGTTGCAATTTATTATAAGGAAAACTGTACGAGAGTTATTTATAGGTCAGTCAACAATTAGCCTATTATTTTGGAATTACTGAAAATAATCTCGGTGCGAATTTAAATCCAAATTTTAAAATTATTTTAAAGACGAAAAATAATATAAAGTGTTATTTAATAAAGGTTATCGGAAATGAAGAAAAAGCTTACCAGATGGTATTTTTATGCCCTCAACCACCCAATTCTATTCCAGAACCTAAATCGAACATGTACGTGACTACTAATATAATTGAAAATGAATATATTAATGACTTTGGTTTAGCCTTACTTCGTCGTGTCGCGATACCTGATGACGTGAAATATGGTAGTGTAATAAATAAAGAATTTGTCAAGGATACAATTCATTATATCCCTGTAAAAAAATCATATAAGATAACATACATTCATATTGAAATAACAGACAAAGAAGGAAAAGATTTGAATTTTGAATACGGCACAACTTCAATTACCTTACACTTTAAAAAAATAAATTAAAATGGATTCCGATTTATTTCAAAGATACAGTAAACCTCAATATGGTGGTGCAGACTCTAATCTTGCTGTTTTTAAAGGTGGTAGAAGTACGAGAGGCTCGACGCAAGTTCCTGTTTTTCGAGGTGGTTCATATATTGACCCTTAAGGACAACAAATTGGTGCATTTGGTCCAAACTTAAAACAACGTCGTTTTCAACGTTATCGTAGAGGTATGTTGCGAACAAATCAACACGGGGAAGGTATATTTACAGACGCTTTATCTACATTGAAAAAATTTGGTAAGCCATTAGCAAAAAAAAGTGTTACAAAAAGCTAAACCATTTACCACAAAATTTATGAGACAACACGTAATACCAAAAGGTAAGCGGGTCTTACATCAGCAGGCTAATACGGTTATTAATAAAGCATTAAATAAAATGAAACCATCAACAAGATCTGTTGTAGAAAAAGTTTATAGAGATTTAAAGCGACCTACTAGGCCAATGTCTATGAACATACATCATCGTCGTAGTAAAAATAGAAAAATAAAAGGCAAACTGAAACACTGCGAAAAAAGTATTTTTTAATAATGTCAATTATTAAGGAATTAGATTTATTTTCTACACAGCCAATACAGACTGAATTTAAAGCAAAGCATTATGAAACAATTTACCCGGTATCCAATCTCAGAAGTGAGTCTAGGGAAGTCACGTTCCTTGTACCAAGATCCAATAAATTTTATACGAAACTGCAAGATGCGTTATTAATTACAAAATATACTGTACGGTGGGATAGACGACTTGAAAACTCCCATATTTATATGTTGAATTACCCTTCTGGGACTATGTGGAGTGATATTAAAATAGACCTTAATGAGAAGCAGGTTGAAAATAGCAATAACCATTATTTCTACAAGTCGTACTTATCCAATTTACTATTTACAACATACGAATCTAAAAATGGGCTACTGGGGGCGGGTGGCTTTCATCAGCCTTTATCTGAACACGGAAATGAAATTAATCCTGGTGCGCATCCTATTGGCGATGCCTTTAGTAAACAAATGCAATTTGTAAGTGGATTGACAATTGATTTTGATACTGAAACTAAAATAATACAACCTGGGTATGATTTAAGAATGCATTTTAGAAAAGTATCAAATTCGTTTATTTTTAAAATCACTCCAAATGCAAACGCTGTGACAAATCTTCCGTTAGAATTAGATGAAGTAAAGATCCTAATCCCTAGAATGGAGGTTAATCCAGTAATAGAAAGCAGTCACCTAAAAGGTTTAGAGAGTTACGATATTGAATATCAATTCCAAAAAAAGGAGGTTACAATATTTACTATTCCCGCTCAAACCACAAATTACACCCAAACAAACATATTTGATGGTAAAAAACCCAAATTAGTTATTATCGGTTTTATAACAAATAATGCATATTCGGGAGAATTAATTAGTAACCCCTTAAAATTTGAACATTTTAACCTTAGATGCGCGGAACTGATTGTAGACGGTCTTCCAGTAGGTGGTGTAATATACGACCCTAATTTTACAGATGGAACATACATTTTTGAGTATACTCAATTAATGAAAAACATTAATACATATATTAACGGTTATGGAGGTAATAATATAGACCATGAAACCTACTTAGGTAATTGCCCACTCATATCCTGGGACCTAACCGCCGACGGCTATGTTAGAGATCCGCAACCTTCGATATATACTAACGGCCAATTAAAATTAAGATTTGCCGAACCGTTGGTTGAGACCATAAATGTAATCGTTTTTAATATTTATGATCAATCATTAAGTTTAAATAGCAGGAAAGAAATACATATCGATTAAGTATGTTATCTACAGAGGACCTTGATATGTTTCCAGTGGGTGGTCACTGGTCACTATTTGGGAGCGTTTTCATCTAACAAATTACCTAAATTAGATAATAATAAGCGGAGAGATTATGGGTTAATAGTAAACACCAATAAAGAGCATCTACCCGGGGTTCATTGGATAGCTATATATATACGAGATAATGAGGCTGAATTATTTAATTCATTTGGACCAAAATATCCAAACAGATGTATTGAAAAATGGCTTGAGAAAAATTCAGCAAGTTGGCGTACTACCCGGAAACAATTTCAAGACCCCAGGAGGACCACATGTGGATTATACTGTCTTTATTACTTGGTAAATCGAATTCACACAAACTATCCAATGAGAGCGTTTACAAATAATGTGGAAATAAATGAAATAATATTATATAAATGGCTTGTTAATTATTATAAAATAAACCAACAAGCGTTGTAATTAATCATTTAACTTTTGTTTATCAGATAAAATGGATAATATTATTTTTGTTGATTTTCAATATTATACGATAGACAATAAGGAATATCCGGTAGTATTTAAAGAATTTGCTATATTCGATTCTAATTACAACAAAACTAATGTAAAGACATTTTTAATTAAAGGTCCACCTAATATTAAGTTATCAGCATTAGATAAAGCTCACGTAAACAATTTACGAGACATGACTTCGTATTTACCTTGGGATTACAGTGTCATTTCGCAAGATGATTTTAAAAAGTACATGAAGAGACATTTAAAATATAAAAAAAATATACATGTATTTGGGTTGATGAAGCGGGCAATATTAGTTTCCCAACTTGATGTTCTCGCACCAAATTCGATGGAGAAATTGTGGATATATCAATATCAGCGATATTACAACTATTTAACCCCCTGTCGCTTCCATAATCAATTTATTACAGTAGAAAATAAATGTGCTTTCCACTTAAACACAAGGGATAACTGTCTGCGGTACTGCTCTGCAAAACGAGTCGGAGGGTTTGAATTGAAACAATTTTTCGTGAGAAAGCGTTTAACTGACACTGATGATAAACAGAAAGAAATAACTGCGGTGAATGATGTACAGTAGGTTTACTCTAAGCATGTAATGTGATGGGATAATATAATTGTTTTAATGTCAATAAAAATAATAAAAACATTAAAATCTATTTTTTTATATCTCAGTTTGACTGAAGGTGTAGGGCTTAAGTTTACACTCACAAACACACCGTACCTACCGGTAGCCGGCTGTTGTATCAGAGTTTAACTCAGTAGCTAGCCGGCTTTACACATACAGTCATATAGCAACAACGCTAAACTGTAGAACGGCAGAATGGCACCCCTTTCTAGAGTGACAGCACCCACAGGGCTTTAGCGTTACTTACTAATAATAAAATTAAATTAACCTGACATGAGGTTCGTGAATGCAGCATTAGAGGGGCCCACCTAACAATAGGCCTACTGGTACCAGCACTGTAGCTCTCTTGTAACTGTATACTTGGATAGAGCAAGGGCATGCAGGTTTCTTTGATTTAAGGATTACGCTATTACACTTGAATGCTTCCAATTTTCTGTTTACAACTTTAATTGCTACTACTGTTGCATAGGCAAGCCTATACAGCTATAGTTAACTTTATGTGGCCCCCTTTTTCGAATGTTGACTCAATATGGTTGGTCTAATCTACATTACTGTGGGCTACTACTGTTGCATAGGCAAGCCTATACAGCTATAGTTAACTTTATGCGGCCCCCTTTTTCGAATGTTGACCCAATATGGTTTACAGTTAACCTTTAGAACTCACACTAGGCGCACCTTCATTCGGTTAGGCATATAGGCCTAATCACTACTCCTCAACTGAAAGCCGCCTAGCACATTGATACAATAGGTGTGGCTAGCAATATATAAAATTCACTGCTCCCAAGTTCATTCATCCACTTCATGTTGTAGGCCTATAGGCCTATAAAACATAGTTAGTTTATTTATGTATTCGCTTTTTTTTTAATTAGATATAAAATATAAAATATACAATACAATACAAAAACCTACTGATACCGGTAACACACATTAACCCTCTACCTAACAGACGTGACTAATTATATAGGCCTATGAGTCTACTTGCTGTACGAGTCTACTGACGTATTCTCGGATCAGATGGAAGTAGTAGAGTTGGTGTTGGAACTGGAGCTGCTGCTATATCTTCATGTTCATCCCAGTTCTCTCCCCTACTATAATTGTCCAGACTTATCTGATGCGCTTCTCCAGGTTGTACTCTAACGTTTAAATTGAAGTTTTTATTGGTCGTCAATGTGGTTTGGTGACCTTGGCTGCCGCTGGTTTTATTTTTAATCATTATTGTTATTTCACCGTTGTTATTTTTTAAATGTAATTCAGTTACATTTAATGATGTAAAATAAAGGTCGTCTCCATCAACATCAAATTTTAATAAACAGTCGCCGATATTTTCAATGAAAGAAAATGCCATCTTGGATGTTGGTGTTGGATGTTGGATGTTGGTTGATTGATAGAAGGATTGTCGGAACTGAAGTTTGTTGAGGTTAGTTTTTTTTTTTTTTTTCAAATATGAAGATAAGTTAGGCCTAGTCTATACCAGTATTTATTTTTTTATTTTACGGTAGGGAAACAAAATTATAGTTCACTGTTAGAAAAATTGAGTTTATATATATTTTTGTAGAGGGTCGCAGATGTTTAGATTACAAAATTCTCATAGTTAACAAAATGCACAACATAAACCTTTCCCATGCAGATTAGTTAGCGATATATGCTCTGTTCGTTGTTCTATTCTGAATGTAGGGAGATGCATAGCTGATGTTTTAATAATATGTACCAGTATACAGACTAGTAACAGATAGGAGGGCATCGTCTTTGACTATGAATACCAGCACATAGCCCTAATCTATTCTCACCGAACTTAGCGTTGCCTGCTGCACACACGCACACTCATAAGTAACAGATGCGCTATTGTAGCTCACTCGTGAGCAGCGATGCTTAGTTAGCTAGCTAGCTACTGCCACTGAGTATACTATGCCTACTTGAGTGTTACAAGCAATCGCTCTACTGAAGTTAGTTAGTTAGTTAATTTCCCCCAACTAGTTGTTGATTTTAAAAAAATATTCATAAATTTTTTTCCAGCCAAATTTAATATATATTTTACAGTAAAAATCTCCACCACCAAACAGCAACAACAACAACAATAAATTTCACTCGCACTAATTATATTTTACATCAAAAACCCTCGCACCAAACAATAATAAATTATTAACCAGTTTGTTGAATATAGGATAATATATATGAAATTTAAACGGGGAACACATTAATGTACATTTACCAGTGTAGAAGCAGCAAACAACAACAATATTATTTATTCTGACTTTACAGTTATTGAATATTTTGGGCTCGTATGAAATTTCTAGTTTAACATTATCAAATATAACATAAAACCCGATATTGTTTATAAGTAACCTATAAATTACGGTATCGATACTAAAAATATAAGTACACAAATTGATTGATTTAAAAATCAAATTAATGTTTGTTTTTTCGAATATATGCTTTTTCACTTTATTAAAATTATATTTTCTACCGAGAATTGTTATTCGTCCATTTGTAAACATTAATATGGTTGCACCAAATACCTTATATATAAACTGATTAGGTTTGAGTACAATTTTACCAGTCAATTGATTTTTTAATTCTTTTAAATTAAGTCCATAAATGATCTGCTTACAACTTATATTTTTATTTACTATTTGATAATTCATCATCAACACCATCGTCTTTTGGTTCTTCATAAATTGGTATATTTGATAATTTTATAGGTTTTTTGAGGTTTGTTTTATAGTGCCCCCAAGGAAGTGATTGATTTTTATTAACCCAATAAAGTTTATCATCAAAGCTACTGAGTGCAAATTTATTTTGCTTTAAGGTATAAATACGATGTAATTTAGATTGAAATCTGTGTATGTTTTTTTTATTTCTTCATTTGAGTTATATGCTTTTAAATATTCTTCATGTGTAATATTCGTTTCCACAACAGCTCTTGTAATACCTTTTGCTCTACGAATATTTTTGTTATTCCATTCCAAAATTGAATATAATTTTGGTCTTAAAAATACTGCTTGTTTAATTTCACGTGAAGCTAGTTCATCTTTACAGTAATAAAGTCTCGATTTATTTTTATCGCTGTAGAGAGGGTGATCCTTAGGGTAATTGGATGTATCTAAAAAATTATTTTTAATTAATGCTTTTAAAAAATTATTCTGCGATGTATTATAGTAACAACCTATTAAAGAGTCGGTATCTGATGCAGCAATTTCAATACGGCAGTTTAATTCTTTCTCAATAGGTAGCAATTTATTGTAGAACAGCTCATACATATCCAATTTAGCCAAGTCCAACACAGTGCTACCAATAAATATAGGCTTATCGAGAGTTACAGAGTCTTTCACTAATAAATGTCCCGATAATGTATTATTGTATATTATAAATTGTTCATGATTAATACGATTTACCAATTGGTCGCATTTATCAAGGCTATTTGCGATACGAAAGTTACATCGATCTCTTATCTTTTCTATTGATTTACCAAATAACGAATTATTAAGCAATTTCGCGACAGCTGTTTCAATGTAACTTTTTGCTAGTCGCCTTTGATTAATATTAAAATCTATGTAATTTTTAAATACAAATTCTTGTTGAAAAGAATATAATTTATGTAGTTTAGTAACAATTAATCCATGTTTTATATAAAATTTTAACAGTTTCAAATGTAAATGATAAAACTCTTTATCAAATTGCATCAGCAAGAGTTTTGGTATAGGCATCCTATATTTACAGGAGGTACCTCTTTGTATCAATAAGTTATTAAATTGTTCCCTCATATAAGGTGAATGCATTGATTCATTTATACTTAAATGCTCTGGAGCTAACGGTAATTGTAATGTTTGATCGTGAATAGCTTTGGGATAATTTAAATCACATATTAAAAAATATCCAGTAGATCCATCAATGTCTAAATCTACCAAGTACTCGATTAGTTTTTCTGGAATTGCATTCTCTAAATGTTTAATACTTACTTCTTTGAATTGTGAGGTGGGTAGTTTTTTACTTAAATTCCCAGAATATAAAGAGTTGAAATCAATATTAAAAATATGGCATTCTTCCTTAGTAGAATCATATGTACTTGTTCCTGGTATATTTGATTCTATATAATGCTTTCGACAAAATGAAACACCACCCCTAATTGATTTTTCAAAATCTCTATATGTCTGATAATCCTTTATTAATTCTATTTTACATTTATTATATTTTAGTGCGCAATCATAGGTAAATGACGCGATACTACAGTAAAAAACCGCTTCTAAATCGTAATTTTGTTTACAAACATTCCTAAAATTCTCAAATATATCAGCAAGCAAACAAACATCGAGTTTTAAATAGGCTAAAAGATAATCTTTGAGATTCACACAGTCGAATTGTACCCATGATAATTCCGCAAACCTATAATCTTCAATTGTGCATGTTTTTTGACTTAAGTTACTAAAAAAATTATTTATAGACGGCAAACCAGTATCATTAAATTTATTTATATTTGTCAAGTACTCGTATGGAAATACTCCTTTCCGTTTAATTGTTGAGTTATTCAAGTTTGGATAAAAATATTTCATTTCTTGTAGAGTAATAGGTAAAATTGAGCTTATATCATGACTCGCTACATCCTTTGTTGAACACTCAACTAAATTACTTAAAGAAAAGCTTAAAAATTGATATGTGTCTAAGAAACGTAACTCAATTTTTTTAGAAGTGTTTTTAATTGGGATAAAAGCACTCAGTGAAATATATCGTTCTGTATTTCTCGGTATAACCTTTATATCCCAATCTGTGTATTTCTTATCTCTAAATCCGGTTTGTAATATACAATGTATATCATAATTACTGGAATTATGCCCGCAAAGTACATACAGGTATCGTTTCAATGATAAACTTCGGTTACAACTATTACAGGCTGCCGCAATATATTTACCTGTAATATGTGAATGATGTCTGTTTTTCCCTACATTATTATTTAAAGTAACATTACAATAGAAACAAAATTTTGCTTGTTCAAAATTTACAAAATCAATATTAGTAAATGACATAGTTTTATGAGTGTATATTTCTGACCAACAACATAATTCAGTTAAATCAGTATATAATGAATCTAAGAAATCTTGAATACAATTATTATTATTTGACTTTACGAATGTTTTCAAACGACATTTTGGAGCATCAATTAATTCAGTATTGGGAACAATTAAATAACTCACAGCACACGGTATATGCTCCTGTTAAATTTGATTATTAACTGAAGGTTGTAAGATACATTCTATATCAAAGTAGGTGACAAACAATGGGGATAAAGTTCTATCTAAATTTGTAAAACTAATGTGTGTTCTTTTTTTATTAGGTAGTTTCTCTCGTTGACTTCTTCCTTGGTAGCATGCGAGACGGTGTCGATGAAGAACTTCCGCTCGAAAAAAATGAGCCAAACACCTTTCACAATATTTCCTATTCCCGATATGAAGAGCTCTCGTATTCAGCAATCGATTCAAGTTAGTTATGCAAACATAATGATTCAGTTTAGGTACATTGTTATTTTTTACTACAAGTAATATATTTAATAACTGTTTATCAGGTGTAATTTTACTAAACGGAGGTTGTCTTAATATAGATACAGGGGTGCGTTTGTTGTCGTTATTCCAACATAGTAAATTAATTATATATTTTGAATTTTGTTTTTCAAAAAGTTTAATCGCTAACTGCCACTCTGTTGGATAATCATTTTTCCCGTTGTCAAAAATGAAATGACTCATATAATTTTTGTACGACGAAGTAAGCTGTTTGTTGTTTTTCACTTTGCTACCAAATTTTGCGGTTATAATAGCCCATTTGAAACAGTCATTATCAGCCGTTTGTATATTTATTATACAATTTTTACCTGATAGAGCCTTAGGTAATTCCATATATCCATGCCCCTTATATAGTAACGACCTACACTTAGATTCAGCTAATTTAATTTCAACCCTTAATAAAGATTTAATACGCCACCCTGAACCACGTGTGTTAAAGATGGCTATTTTTTGTAATATATTTTCCACCACATACTCAAACCATGTGTCAAAACTTTGTGATGAATCTACAGTATTAATAGCACCACCAGAAGAATTAAAATAAAAAGTTTCCAATTGCTCGCCTTCTGAAAAAATGTGATCTGTACATTAATACATTTAGACCTAACCACAGTCTAAGAACATTCATTTCTTTCAATCTATCTAATATTAACTGAAGAATATTACCTCGAATTTGCGTTAATGCTGTTTCTACATCGGGATAATCTCTAGAAGTTGGGAGGTCATGGACATAAATTTCAAGACGATTATCGTGAGCTTCTTGTTCCCGCGTAAAAATTGTTGCGCATGTACCAAGAGCCACCCTTAATTTTTTTCTGGATAATATATTTTTATGTTGCGAAAATTTACGCTTTCTTGTGTAGTAACATTTCAAGTGACAATCGTGTTGTAAATAATTCTCATATGTATACTTTTTATTAAAGGTAGAATAAGTCAATTGATAGGTACGGAACTCCATTTCTTTACAACCAGTAGTTGATTCATGTCGTTTACAAATTTCGCTGCATGAAGTCACGACATGACACTTAAAACAAGAATAACCTTCAAAATGTGACCGTAGGTGGCGTAAATAATTATGTCTAGTTACATTCATATGACAGAATGAACAACATATTGTTATTTTATCCATGCTGAAGTTTGTTTAGATAAATAATAATAATAATAATAATAAAATATCTCCAAAGATTAAAATAAAATGAAATGAAATGATATTGACTATATCTAAACATTTATATGCTAGCGAGTGAAATAATTTTAAACCAATCACCAAACACCAATCACCAATCGCCTATGGGTATTGGAAACCTCAAAGAGTTTAACTTATGATCAATGTTAGGATAATAATCTGGTTTCCATGGAGAATTAGTAACTGGATCTACTGGAGCTGGGTTAACAGCAACTTTCTGTTTCTTTGTAGGTGATGCGTTGGTAAATTTACTCGATGATCTTGGCTTCCGAGGTAATATTTCAGGAAAGACCTGTTGCGGTTGAGAGCAACTCTCTCCAACATCCGGATTAGGTGATGGGATCTCTACGAATGCTTTAGGTTTATCCAAAAGGACAAAACCATCTACATTGGCTTCAATAAGAGAAACGCCATCCATAGCCTCTTTGAGAAAACTAATATGGGCTTTATCATTCAAGTAATGCAACTCAATAGAATTTCCACCTGCTCCTACTTCAGTAGAATTATCGGTGTTGGTGATAATAATTTTTTTATTATTGGTTTTAATCATTTTGAGACGGTCTGATAATTGAATGATATTTTTATCAAAAAGATGCTTGTCTGGTTCATCAATTTGAGTGTCCCACTCTCGCAACAAAACGGTTAGTTCCTGATTTGACAAATTGAAACCCGTATAATAGTCAAAACCAACACTATCAGCGTATCTGATGCTGATTTTCCATAAGCCAACATAGTTGGTTCCTTTAAAAGCTGTTACAAATCCAATAAACTCTGGATTTGATAATTCAATGTAGAATTGATCGCTAATAATCTCTAGCGGTGGAGAGAGAAATTGCAATAATTTCCCTCTGTATTGAATTAGAACTTCAGTAAAAGCTTTGTTGAGGACTTTACATTTGCCTTGTTTCTGAACGTAAACATCACCCGATGTGGGGTTGATAGAAATATTCAAATTTCCCCGCGCAAAACGAAGAGCAGCATATATCCTACCTGGTATAATTGCTGGTCTGGATTGATGTTGGTTTTTGGTTGTTGTTTCTAGAATGTCTAGCAAATAGCGGGTATCTTGATGGGAAAAACAAATTGATTCGTTGTCCTCCTGAGATTCCACAATAAAATATTTGCTGTGAACGGCGGTACAAGTATATTTATTGTAAGTAAATTTCCAGCTATTTGTTGCTCCGGTTTTTTGCGTTAAGGCCATAATAATAATAATAAATATGAAAAATATTATAAGTGATAAATTTTAAACCGTATCGCTGTAATAAATTGACACCATAGTTCTCACTCTAAAATTGTGTTTGGATGTAAGGAAGAATTTATAGTATCGATGAATAAATATTCATTCATCGATACTAAAAATTCTCCCTCACATCCAAACGAGATTTCCTTTGAGTTACATAATTACATTTAGAAACCCAATGTGGGAATCAGTATCATTTATTCGAGTGATTCCGACCAATGAATATACAACGAGTAAGATAATGTAGAAATTATTAAGGAAATAACACAATTTCAGAGTGAGAACAAAAAATTAGATATGGTATCAATATATTACCATGAAGATTACAAGTGATGAATTTTAACAAAAACATTCAGTTATATATAAGTTTCTGAATACGTATGGATGTGGCATAATCAATGTAGAAGAGATGGGATGTGGCATAATCAATGAATAAGAAAAGAGATGGGTTGCAATGTGGATGAATGGTTGCGTGGATAGGAAATACGTGAAAGAATATGAATCATTGGGTTGTGCGTAATAATAATCAATAATTATAATAAAAACGCACAGTATAATGTTAGTAGTAGCCTTTCAATATGGCACAGATGCTGAGGGATCGGTTAGCTTGAGTAACTACTATGGAAATGTGAGAACGTGTAGTTGACGCGTGGCGGAATTTCATGTATCATACTGGCTGGTTGGTTGGTTTGTTGGTTTGGCGACAGCAGTCGAGGAGTTGGCAATCGATATAATATAATATATAATATGCGTGATGCGTGTAGATGGCCACGTCGTCATTGTCGTCACCATATACAGTATACAGTGGTGGTAGCGTGGCGGTGGTGGTGGTGGTAACGTGGCGAAAAGGTGAATAACATTAGGGTTAGTTAGTCAGTAGTCGAGTAAGGCGGGCATCGCGAGGTTAGGCTATGCTACGATTGGTTGATGGCAACTGCCGATGGTGACATATGGCGCGCTCCGCAATTTAGCACCGGAATTTGGCATTTTGTAAAGGCCTCCGAATGGAATGCCCATAGCCCAAGCTAGGGAGGACTATGGTGGGGACACTTCTTCTCCTACTACTTACGCCAAGCAGTCCTGAAGTAGTACCGGGGTTAATTTAGCTATTACGGTATGCATAACAAGCAGAATTACGGTAAGGAATAAACTTGGGGACATGAATGTTGTAAATTACTTGCATAAACTCTGAATAATAAATATTACGCTACCCGTACAGACTATTAAAATAAAACACAGACCAAAATGCTGACAGACTACCGCCAAGCCAAAAATATACCACAGTATATGCAGTCTCCAAAATGATTAGTTAGTAAGCGTTCTAGACTATGTAGTACGACTTATTCTTTCGCGGGGGATTTATCTTACAACTCTGGAAGCCTCCACTACCTAACTAGCACTTTATTGGACAAATAACCTACATACATTGTAATCCACTTCAGACCTAACAACAATCCGACAACAATCCAGCCTATAAGTTACTTTTACAATCCGAGCAGGCTTACACGCCTTCTGCTCAATATTACACTTACCGGTAAATAAAGCCAACAGGAATAAGTAAACCATACAAGGAATAAGAGGTGATCAATCCCTAATCCTCTAACAGCCCACAGTATACAATATTTCACAATCGAAGTAATACTGCTACAAGGTACCGGTTCGGCCCTACTAGCCTACAGTTTACCGTCCGACCGGTACGTTAGGGTTTATTGCCTACTGAGCAATAAAAGAAGAAATCTATTAATGTTTGCGCTTTTAGACCTTTAACAGTTTAACCTGCTAATTTAAGTGTCTCCTGAATCGATTTTTGCCCGTACTAATTGACATCAGCTGAAACCAGTCTAGTGCGGCTTATGACCCATGGTGTGGGAGACTGGATTCAGTTATAGAGAAAGTTATTGCAGTAGGCTACTTTGTATTATTTGATTGATCGCGACTATATAATCTCCGACAACTATATTTACTTTCGGGGAAATATTAACAGTTCCTTTGGGACGTGGCGCTTTAAGTATCAAACAGAGTTATGACTTACACTAATCACAACTAGAGGCAATAAGATATCGCAAATGGCGCATTCTTTAGGAATGCTTTATTAACCTTCACACTACTTCACACTAATATTCACACAAAGGAACACTGATTTGCTGACTGTCACTGATTTTGATCATATTATATATATATAAGGACGATTGCAACTCACGTACATTGGGATTATGAAATAGCATTTAATTCACACAAACCACTATAAATTGAGCCACAATTGCTACTGATACACTCTTCTGCTTACCTCAGTAATTAAGAAAGTAAAGGGGGATTTTACGATTATTTATCAGTATTCTCCAAATATAACATCCATTAATATAAACAGCAATTAACAACAGTATAAAACAGTACATTAGAAAGCAGTGCGGTGAAAAGAGTATGTGTTATGTTCGTGTCGTGCAATATGGTATGTGTTTCGATGTATGTTAATAGATTTGCATTCCTATAACTCTAGCCTCTGATGTTAGGGCAAAGTCTGAAAGTCAGAACGTCCGATTGAATCCTGAATGAAGTACAGTAATAATCTCAGCCTGGCTACGTATTTTACGACCATTACACGTTCGTGGGGCCTTCGCGCAGCACGAGGCCCAGTTATGAGATACTGATGTAGAAATTTACCCACACCACCAATCAATTAAAGAAAGGGATACAGTACGTGTTCAGCCCTTTTAATCTGCACCCCCCCCCCCACCCTTCCCACCCACCAATACATAACCGCGACATCTACCACCCACGGAAGGGTAGCACGAACTTATTTCCAATCGCACGTTCAATATGCAAAGCCAGGTGGTTTATAGGAATATAATCAACGCAGTACTAAATACAGTCGATGCAGTAATGAATGATATTCAAATAATTTATTTAATATACTGTTAATGCCTCTGAAAACTTAGACAATTAAAATACACAGAAATCCCTTCAAAAAATAATAAGCCTAATATTTTGAGAAATAAACAATTTTGGATATAAGCCTTCTGCAGTGGTAATGTAATTGACTGACAATCATTAAATGAGATCTGTCTATTACCTGAGACTAAAGAACACAGACTCTATAGTGTAATAGGAGGTAGGGAATGCAGGTTTCAATCTCGTTAGGTCTAGCTGTCCAATCTATCTACCAGCCGTGTGGCTAGTTACATACCCCCCCCCCCTCCACTGGCATTCCCAGCAACTGGCTGCCTTACACACACATCCTTCCCATCTATGTACCAGCCAACTTACATATTGGCCAATAAATGAGAAGTATTTAATGAGAATCAATTTTTTATGCCGTTTTAATTACTTTAGATAAATTAAAGACACAATTATTAAAGCAAATCACTTGAACTAATTAAAAACTATAATAGAATGGGGTATGTGGATTACATCTGTATAATTTTTAAGTATAATTATTGAAGTCTTATTCTGTAAAACAATTAATTTCCTTTAACAGGCAGGTTGAAAGTGCTGTTTTTACAGTAATCAATTTAATTAACTAATTAACTGCTATTATCTTAGCTTCTCGAAGGCCACACGAAAATTCAACTTGGAAAATTTCTAAACTTTTGCCAAACAACATGTGTACCAAGTTTGGATAGATTTCATTGAAGATTGGCCGTGTTATTAACGTTTAAAATTGAACTCTGCAAAAAAAGCGACAGAACGACACATTCGTGGGGCCTTCGCGCAGCACGAGGCCCAGTTATGAGATACAAATTAAAATTGAGCGACTGTATCACAAAATCAGTATTTGAGAAATTTAACCACACCGCCAATCAATCAAAGAAAGGGGGACAGTACGTGTTCAGCCCTTTTAATCTGCCCCCCCCCCCCCCTTCCCACCAACCAATACATAACCGCGACATCTACCACCCACGGGCTGACGGGGCGGAAGGGTAGCACAAACTTATTTCCAATCGCACATGTGCCATGTGGTTTATAGGAATATAATAAACGCAGTACTCGTCTTCATTATAAGCCTCATTGAGTTCGTCCTGTTTTGTATTTAAATATATTTCTTAAACGCAGGCTGACGATATTTATAATAATAATAACAAGGGATGCGTTCAATATGTGAAGCCAGGTGGTTTATATAATAATAATAGTCAACGCAGTACTCGTCTTCATTATAAGTCTCGTTGTGCTCGTCCTGTTTTGTATTTAAATATCTTTCCTAAATGAAGACTGACGATATTTATAATGCGTTCAATAGGCGAAGCCAGGTATGATTTTGGTTTATAGGAATATAGTCTACGCAGCACTCATTCCTCATGAGCCCGAGTTATAGTGTGGCAATGTAGATGCAGTAGTTGCACCCGACCAGCCGGAAACTCAGAGCAATAGGCCTACTGTTTGTACAATGCGTATCAATTTCAACACCACCGGGCACTCGGTGATGGCAGAGTGAGATTAAAAAACCGGATTATTTCATCCTTGGTTACGGTTAGTCCAGTTTGCCCGTAGCGGCAGCGATACCGAAAGTCGAGGTCAACAGACAGATGTGGCCTTGATGGTGAGTTGTTTGATTTCAATTCCAACACTTTTCTGGGCAGCTGGGTAGACTCTGGTAGTGGGTACCTGATCTTAGAATGCCGGTCAGCTGGTTAGTCCGCATAACTTCCATTGTTGCAGTTGCCGAGTCGATGGATGGTTGGTAGGGGTACCGGTAGGCCTATTGCTATTGTTGTATTGGTAGATTGGTATGTACATCTACATCTGATTATACCAGTTGCCGGTGCTGTCGGTCGTACCAATACATAGTCTTTAATTAATATATTTAACCGTTAACAAGAGTAGAAACCGCAAACGAAGAAATTCATTTTCTGCCGTAGTTCAGTACCGCTACCCTACCGGTAGTTCTGTAGTTGGCATTTGCTACCAGTCCGGTTCTACAGTCTGACACTGACAGTAGTAGGGCGGTACGGCGCCAATGGACCCTCTAATCTAATTCAGGACCGCAGTCCAGCACTCCGGATTCCGCACTGCAGTGCATAAGCATGGCAGCATGGCTAATTAGGGCCTACAGAATTAGGCCTGTCCTGTAGGCTACCAGTACTGCAGTATACGTGATCTATAATCACTGCACTGGTACCGCGGTACCAGTCAGCCAGTACCGTAAAACACCGAATACAGTATGGTATTGCAGTATTGTCTGATTGCAGGATTCCTAATTCAGGGATTGACATTGAGTATAGTACCGGTACAGGCAGACATGCCACAATGGTATTACTGCAGTACTGTAATTTCGTAATTTGCTAGAAAACCCAGCTGATTTAGTCTCCTAGCAACCTGCTGATGTCAAGCGTTATAATTTTGGATAAATAAATTTATTATAACTGTAAGACAGTTACACTGGTGCTGCACGAAGGCCCCAAGCAAATTCAACTTGGAAAATCTCTAAACTTTTGACAGACTATTTGTGTACCAAGTTTGGTTACATTTCATCGAGGATTGATCGAGTTATTAACGTTCAAAATTGAACACCGCAAAAAAATACCGTAATCAACTTAATTAACTAATTAACTGCTATTATCTTAGCTTCTTGAAGGCCACACGGAAATTCAACTTGGAAAATTTCTAAACTTTTGCCAAACAACATGTGTACCAAGTTTGGATAGATTTCATCGAAGATTGGCCGAGTTATTAACGTTTAAAATTGAACAAGAACGACAGAACGACAGGTTGATTAATGGTACAACTACACTAAGGCTCACTCACTTCGTGGCTCGCACCACAGGTTGATTAATGGTACCACTACGCTAAGGCTCACTCACTTCGAGGCTCGCCCCACAGGTTGATTAATGGTACCACTACGCTAAGGCTCACTCACTTCGTGGCTCGCCCCACAACCCACCCCAAAGCCAAATATAAACTAAAGATAAGCAGCATGTTTGTGGAATAGCAGTTTGAACCTTCATTAAAATCCCCCCACTGCGCTATTGGTACAGTAATAGCAATTGGTGATGCAACTATTTCTATTGTGAAGTGTCTTTCCTGTTTGGCAAACAATGTATAGACTGGCACAATGGCTGGATGGAGCCAGTCTGGCATGCTGGATGATTTTAGTGGTTGGGAATGAGTGTTCATGTTATTCCTAATTGTGTTACATAAGACCTCTTGTATTATTTATCTTATTAAAAACCACGGGCTTTTGGCTGTGCCGCATGTGCGAAAGGGGAAGGGAAATTTTCTACTTTGCAGAGACTATATATAGTAAGGCTATAAGAGTAAGGTTCAGGTTCAGGCTATAAGAAAAAATCCCTCTCCTCAACATTGGAGTTTGAGACAGGGGGGAAACTGGACGCAAAACCCGCCTTGGCGAATTAATATCCCGCCTCAATGTTAAATTCTCAATTTAGGGAAATGAACAGGTTACAGTGGCACGTTATTCTAACGAAAACAATAAACTAAACAAAATCAAACAGGTTACAGTTTTATTTTGCTCGTAAACAGCTGTTATTTGCGTCCAATTTCCCCTGGAGAGGGATGAACTTTTATTGCGTCCAGTCCCCCCCCCCCCCCCCCCTCATATCCGTGGAGTTTATACCCAGACTCCACCAGATGATGTTAAATCGACACCAAAAAGAAAGAGGTTATGGAAAATAATCTGTTTCATAGAAGTTTTTATTAATTTATATTTTAACCCTATTAAACCCGGGGGGGGGGGGTCAATATGACCCCCCCGTGGTTTTTTTATTATAATTCTGAAACAAACGCAGTTGGGAATCTGAAATTTTATGACTTTTCCTAAAAATCTATTGTCGTCCTAGTAGTGAAAACCGTTTTCAAAAATATTGGGTAGTTTTCGAGTTATAGCACCATTTTTAACCCTACTTTTGGCACTTTTTTTGAGACGTTTTTTGAAAATTACATTTCATTAAATATTAATTGTAACATCTCTATTTTTGATTTACACCGGTTTTTTGGTGTTAGCAATTGGATGGAATTCATATAAATTGCTTTAGAAATTTCAAACTAGTTTTTTTCGGCGGGTGTCAAATTTTGGTGCCAGCACCAAATTTTGAAATATGTCAATTTTGTAAATTAATTGTTTGAAACTTGTTTTTTACGCAATTGGGGTTTTTGGGTTTCTGGTTTCGATGAAATATATACGAGTTGCACCAAGCGTATCAAACTTGTATTTTTCGGTGCTGTGTGAAAATTTTGGTGCTAGCACGAAATTTTGAAAATCCTTTCAATAGATAAAATTGCTTGTGACAATTTGTTTCTTGCATTTTAGAGGTTTATGGCTGTTCTGAATTCAATGGAATATATAATTATCGAACTAGACATCTCAAACTTGTATTTTTCGGATGTGGGTGCAGAATGTGGTGCTAGCACCAAATTTTGAAAACCATCAAATATATCAATTGATTGTGTCATCTTGTTTCTTGCGTTATACGGGTTTGTTAGGGTTCTGAATTCAATGGAATCAGTAAAAATTTCATAAGAGTTTTCAAACTTGTATTTTTCGCCGGTGGGTGAAAATTGTTGTGCCAGCACCAAATTTTGGAAAATGGGTAAATTGATCAGTAGATAGTATCATCTTGTTTCTTGCGTTATATGGGTTTATGAGGGTCCTGAATACGATGGAATCAATAAAAACAGCACTGGACATCGCAAACTTGTACTTTTTGGTGATGGGTACGAAATTTGGTGCTAGCACCAAAATTTGCCAAATTACGCCGAAAAATACAAGTAGCAATGATCTGGCATATTTGAAATGTATTCCATTAGAATCAGCGCCCTAGAAAACCTGAAAATGTGAATTTATAGCATCGTATAAGTGAATTAAAAATTTTGTGTTCTAACTGAAAAGTGCTGGTTACTTGTTTTTTTCATTTTTTTCCTACGCATAGAGGACTAAACAGCAATTTATGGTAATCATATCATTTTTAAATATTTTCCAATGTATTTTGCACCCCAGAAAACCTGTATTGAAAAACAATTAGCCGAAAAATGTAACTTTCAAATTTTGTGAAAATTGTGCACTACTTGTAATTTTGGTGCTGCAATATTACTACCCCAGTACATTTTTTGAAATTTTTTTTTCGTGCTAGCACCAAAATTTGCACATAGCACGGGAAAAATACAAGTTTGATACGCTTGGTGCAACTCGTATACAGTCGGGGTCTCAAAGTGCATCTGTTCTTTGAGGTTTTCTCAAAGTTTTTCTAAAAGTGTCTAAAAGTCATAACATTGCTCCCAACGGCCGCTTTGAATTCTTGTAGACACTTTTAGTTGGGAATCTCAAAGTGATTTCCTGCTTTTAGGCACTTTGAATTCTTTTAATTCTTTGAGAAATGTCACTTTTAGGTAGTTAGCGGCACTTTGAATTCTTTGAGAAAATAAACTCCGAGGTATTCGTGATTGACAGCTCTCGTGGTAAGTTAACTGAGAGGCAGAAGCATTCTCGGGGAACCATGTCATGCGGGCAACAAAGTGATACTTGTGGGCCGGCCAGTTATTGCCTAGAAGCTATTCCCATTAATTTATCACATTGAGGTTCCTGGGGTGATTATGGGATGGGTTTTCGGTCGCAAGTACAAATTGAATTTACGGCGCCCTTTGACAAGCATTCTACGCCCCTCCCCCTCCCCCCACCCTCCCTCCCCTTCTATTTGGAAATAAAGACCTTTTATAAAAGTCTTTCTAAAAAACATTCTTAAAAATCTAATAATACATGAAACATAATTAGTGAGACAAGATTAATGCTTGACAAGATTGATTAATTTAATAATAACATAATACAATATAATATAATATTAACAATTAATATAAGAGAAACTGCACTGTAGTTTCTCTGTGTACGCAGTTTCATTACAATGACCTGAAGAAGCCCTGTTGGGAGAAAGCAATAGTAATAACTTTTGTCATTCATTTCATTAGTCACCTGAGGTCAACCCGTGCTACCTTAACTGTTTAATATGTTAACTACGGTGACGAGAGCGCGAGAATTCCTTCTTAAAAACTAAGAAAGGCCTTCAACTTTCAAGTAAGATAGAACGGCTACAATCTTGTGTTGTTTTAACTTAATAGAGATATTAAAATATCCCCTGCCGCTGGCGTTTATATTTGAGCATATTTTAAATGTTTGCCTGATATTCAATTGATGTGTACCGCCTTCTGGCAAAGCGGCACCCAGTTTAAGCTATCAATCACAGCCAGCGAGTAGCGTTGTGTTTCAAACAAACAGGTGCAGGCAGAGCCGGAAAGAACTGTCGTAGGCTTTACTTTGCTTGTGGTACTTAATAGATTTTGGCAGACTGGGCGGTCGCTCTGACAATATGCATTGCGCACCAACAATGCCTAAAACATCTATGGGAACAGCCAATTAGTGAGCTGAGCTCGAATCATTTCTCTTTATTCCTGCCTCTATATTTATTCTTTACTTTGTATAACACAATTTACAGTGCGGCAAAGAAGGGCTGGTTGACAATTGAAATGCATTGGTAAAGGAATACAAACAAATTTTGGTAAACAAATTTAAACAGTACTATACATTAATATAGATAGGGCAACAGACAAACTGTCTAAGACACAAATACCAACACATTACGATAGCCCCCAATTATGGCGTCTCGAAAGAGTCAAAATATTAATTAATAAAACCTCTCTGAAACAATAAAAATACCTACAAAAAAATACTGCAGTAATAAATATTAGTTACTGCAATAACATATAATAATTACTGCAGTAACAAATATTTATTACTGCAGTAACAAATATTTATTACTGCAGTAACAAATATTTATTACTGCAGTAACAAATATTTATTACTGCAGTATTTTTTGGAGGCACATTTATTGTTTTATAGAGGTTTTTATTACTTATATTTTGCCCTTTAGTAGTCAATGTCAATATACCCCATACCATTGCCAGTTTCAGGCATGACTGTATGAAATGACTGACAGTACTACTTTGAAATCTTTGAGGACACTTTGTCATTTTCTTGGACCACTTTTAGAACTTTGAGTCACTTTTAGTTCTTTGAGAAAATCTCAAAGAACAGATGCACTTTGAGACCCCGACTGTATATTTCATCGAAACCAGAACCCCAAAAAACCCCGATTGCTTAAAAAACAAGTTTCAAACAATTTAAAGGCTTTTGCGGATCTAGCTAGTCATTTTCCCCGCAAAGTACTCTGTAGGTGTTTTAACGGACATAAAAAGCCGTTTTCCTACTGTGTAGGTATTTTAGTGGACATAAAAAGCCATTTCTTCTGTATGTGTACTTTAGCGGACATAACTAGCGATTTTATGTCGCAATACACCAAAATACTCTTGATACAGTGTAGTACAGATGACGACATCTATCAGCTGATATGTCCACGTATAACTTTTCTTTGTTCTTTGTTCGGCTCGACCAATCAGAGCGATTTTCATTTTATTTGCACATAAACCTCCGGGAAATCGCGCAATGCATTATGGTCTTTGTTTACCTTTTTTCCTGAGCCCAGAAGATCGGCTGTGGAATTATTCTGTGTTTCAGACTTTAGCCAAACATTAGAACGGCTTTGATCATAGAAACGTATAACTGTTATCATATTGTCACAAACTGGCATACAGCCTGTCATATCTCATGCAAACCTGATTACATACAAACACCGCATTATTTTACTGCTATTTACTGTCGGTTATTAAGTGTTATCATTTGATGGATATGTTGTTATATTTGGTGAATATCGATAAATAATCAGAAAACCCCAATCTTCTTGATATACTGAAGGTTAGAGAGACCGGTTACATATAGCAATTGCGACTTACCTTATAGTGGTTTTGGAGTGAATTGAATGCTATTTCATAGGCCCTACATGTGTCAGTTGCTGTTCTCCTTATATATGATTAAAATTAGTGAAGGTCGGCAGATCAGTGTGCAGCAGTGTGCGGTAGTGTGCATGAGTGTGATAGATAACAAAGCATTTCCTAAAGAATGCGCTTTATACGTGAATCATTAGCCATCCCGTTGTGTTTAGTGTAAGTCATAACTCTGTTTACATACTTAGAGCGCCACGTCCTAAAGGAACTGTTAATATTTCCCGAAAGTGAATAATATTTGTCAGAGATTATATATTAACGATCAATCGAATAGTACAGTAGGCCTACACCGCAATAAGGTCAGAGCATCCGAATCCAGTCTCCCTTAACCATGGGTGAATGATCGCGCATAGGCTGGCTTCGGCTAATGTAGCTTTATGTGTATCAAATACTTGTTATAGGCTAAAGTCGATTTATAACCAAAAAGACACCTAAATTTGGCAGGTTAAACTGCTAAAGGTCTAAAAGCGCGAACAATAACAGTTATTGCTTCTTTATTGCAACATAGGTAATAAAGGCAAAGTACCGGTCGACTGGTAACCAGTAGGCCTAACTACCTAACCACCCGAACCGGTACTTACAGCAGTACAGGTACATCAGTATTATTCGATTTTGATAATTATATACCGGTAGGTCTTGATATTTAATCAGGGACTGCATCCCTGGTTTTTTATTGGGATTTTACTTATTTCTGTCAGTTTTATTTATCTGTAAGTTAATATTGAACAGAAGGCGTGTAAGCCTGCCCAGATTGTACAGATAATTTGTAGGCTGGATTGTTGTCTGGCTGTTGTTAAGTCTGAAGAGATTGCAGTGTGTGTAGAGTGTATGTCCGATAAAGTACTAGTTAGGAACGTGGGGGGCATCCAGTGCTGTAAGTTAAATCCCCCCCTGAAAGAATAAGTCGTACTACTCGGTTAGAACGCATACTAACTAACCATTTCAGAGCCTGCATATACTGTAGTTTATTTGGGCTTGATAGTAGTCTGCCAGCATTTGGTTTGTATTTTGCTTGTGTAGTCTGTACGGGTAGCGTAATATTTATTATTCAGAGTTTATGCGATTATTCGCAACATTCACACCCCAAGTTTATTCCTACAGTAATTGTGCTTGTTATACATACCGTTATAGTTAAATTAACCCCGGTACTACATCAGGGCTGTTTGTCGTAGGTAAAGACTGGTGATTTTATGCTCTGGTCACTCCGGCAGATACCGTGGTTCTTTTAGCTGTACAAGTATTTTTAACTGCTGGTTATTTGTTGTATAAGTACTTGTACCTAATTTAGGGTTTAGTGTACAGTGCTTTCCGAAGGTAATTAGTGTGTGGGCAGTATATTTGTGTTGTAAAGTGGTTAATAGGCATGTTAGCTATAGTAGGCTGCAGTAATTAACTTCTAGGTAGGAACACTCCGTGTACATAACGTAGTACTTATAGCGCTACGGCTATAAGTCGTCAGACGGTGGTATTTTTCCTATCTGGACAACGCAATATATTTACTACTGCTTTATTATTTTCAAATACCGTAGTATCCTGTCCGTTTGTAATAACCAGATATTCTAACTCCTTGTTAGGCTGGTTTGTAGATTTCTTGTAAAATTAACCCTAAAAATTCGTACTTGTAATTTTTGTGTTTATTTAGAGATTGTAATCTCACCCCGTATTGTACATAATTTGTAGTAATAAGTAACTTAGGCAAATTATAATTATTTGTTTTAGTGTCCAACAAGAAGCACTTCACTGAGAGCGTACAGCTTCTGTTTAGTGACTCCTTCCCAGAAATAATAACATTTATTTCAAACATTGACAAAAACCCATTATATGGGTATATATATATTATAAATCAACTCAAATCGATTTATAAAACATTAGGCCTGTCATACATCAATTAGGTCTTAATATCAGTTGGACTACTGCTTAAATAACGGTAATAAAGTAAAGTAAAATAACCAAGTAACCCCTAAAATTCAGAAATTCAATTATTCTAAAATAATTGACATACCGGTATTTACAATAGGCTTATTATATTTATTCTATAAATTTAAGCTGAAATTATATACCGGTATTCTGTAATTAATTCTAGTCTATAATTATACTTATATATACTATAAGTGTAAGCTGTATACCGGTATTCACGATAGGCTTATTATATATTTCTATATATTTGTGCTGAAATTATATACCGGTATTCTGTGACAAATCTAGTCTGTAATAATACTTATATATACTATAAGTGCAAGCTGTATACCGGTATTCACGATAGGCTTATTATATATTTCTATATATTTGTGCTGAAATTATATACCGGTATTCTGTGACAAACCTAGTCTGTAATAATACTTATATATATACTATAAGTGTATACCGGTATTCTAATATATTGTGTATATCTATCACGTTGCACTGAGTAACGATATCGGTAATTAATTACTAGGCTTACAGTTGATACTGAATTATTAGACTTGCTTTAACTGTAATTATAGCAGTAGGCATTCAACTGTATAAAC
Source organism: Nemertoderma westbladi (assembly GCA_032718475.1). Classification (NCBI taxonomy): domain Eukaryota; kingdom Metazoa; phylum Xenacoelomorpha; order Nemertodermatida; family Nemertodermatidae; genus Nemertoderma; species Nemertoderma westbladi. The sequence goes on from JAUCBJ010004612.1 coordinate 86,065, forward strand.
AAACATGTCTGACACAAAGCAAAACCTGTCAGACAGTCTCCTAGATACAACCATCTGTGACCCAGATAGGAGTGCTGAACGTTTGAGACCGAAGTTCAACTCACCTCCTACTGTAAGAAAGATCATCCCTCCAGTAGTAGTATCAGACCCTAGGCTAGTCCAACACCGTAGGTCTATCATAGGCACTCGGGCTCAAGTCAAGCGGGATCAAGAAGCAGCTGTCAAACAGCAGCAACACCCTAGCCGAGAACTTATTTCTCAGCGGCCCGATAGCTCCAGTAGTTCGGATACTGTAGAGCTGACACCCGAGCGCGGAGCAAAGATGGCAGATGCGGTTTATTCGGATCCCCTTCTCATTCTCCCTGCAGCTGTACACACTAGGGTATTGATTGCGGTGGAGGAACACCAAATTGATTGGACTAGAAGTAAACGATCGACCAAGGACAGTTCTGCGGGATACACAAGGGAGGAACTGAAGTCTATTGTCGAGTCGCAATGGAACTTCCCCGGACCCGGACTCCCGTTTAACTTATCGGAAGCTGCCTGGGAAGACCTATACAGGATGGGGGTGACAAAGGATACTAGTGATCCGGCTGTATGGAAGAGGTCGGCAGCAGGATACGTACAGGGATTCTTCAGCTCTTTGGAGCGATTAGAGGAACAACTGTTTCAACAACCCCAAGGACCTCAAGAGCAGGGAGAGCTGCTTTATCAAGTTCGAGAAAGAATTCTAAGAATCAGACTAATCCTATCGGCCTTTGAGGAAGCTTCGAAAAGAAGACAAGACACGTCGTTGCAAGTTGCCGTAAAGACTTGGTTCCAGCGGGTGAGTCTCAAGGTTCAAGGAACGGCCCAGTGGAAATTTCAGCTGGCTGAGCGCTCAACCCATGGAGAATCAACAGACGCTACCTTTTCTCAAGTGGAAAGCGAATCGACAGCAGAGAAACCGCAGAAGAAGGACGCTATTGACATCTATCTGTCAGACTATCAACAATTTCTAGGTGATGAAGAGTTGAGGAGAAGGCTGGCTGGACTTCGCCCAAATAGTGAAGGAGCCAAGTTGGTGCTGGACGCAATAGATGCGGAAATGTTAGCTGCGAACCAAGCTAAATTTGATGAAAGCAGCCGCATCGCTAGGGTCCAAGAAGAACAAGTAAAGAAAAAACGTATAGAAGACAGAAAGACAGCAGCAGCGGCAGCGGCAGAAGCGGAAAGAAAAGCGGCAGAAGTGGAAAGAAAAGCAGCAGAGGCAGCGGCAGAAGTGGAAAGAAAAGCGGCAGCGGCAGAAGCGGAAAGAAAAGCGGCAGAAGTGGAAAGAAAAACGGCAGTGGAAGCGGCAGAAGCGGAAAGAAAAGCGGCAGAAGCGGAAAGAAAGATAGCAGTGGCAGAAGCAGAACGGAGAGCATCTGAAGAGACCACCCAACTAGAGTTGGAAAATCTGCAAGAGAAGCAAGACTACATAGATAAAC